>JAOUWY010000054.1:27123503-27134044 GCA_025728095.1 Prietella phreatophila | reverse complement strand
TGCCCGATGAGTCCTGGGATAGGCTCCAGGTTCCCCGCGACCCTGAAGAAGGAATAAGCGGTTGAAGATGAGATGAGTTGTTATTGTACGCTAATCCAAAGTCACAGTGGTTCACTTTGCATAGACTAGAGCTTTAACCTGAAACCAAAACATGTTCATCAGCAAACCAGTGAACATTGGCTGAATGCGTTTACAGTATGCAGCAGCATGTTTCCACGTAGCTAGCTGTTCATTCCCCCCACCCCTCCACCACTGAGACTTACCTCTCTATTCATCGCTCCAGCTTCTTGGGTCCCATCAGTCCTGCAGTCATTAAGACTTTCATACCGTCATTGCACTCCTTGTCCCTCACAGCCGCCTGCCAATTGTTTTCCATCACAAAACTGCCCATGTTGTAATTACCATTCACACAAACAGGAGAGCGGTTTCAGTGCTATGCCGGAAACGGCTGGGAAAGCACGGGGCAAGTGCACAATAGCGAGGGTGTACAGGGAGCTGTTTGCGTAGGGAGGAGTGTGCCACAAGAGCCGCCCGTTATTCACCACATGCACCAACTTTAATTAATTTTCATCGCCCCTTTCTCAGAGCGCTACAGTGATGCTAACCCTGCGCTTCCCGGTTTGAATGGAGCCATCTCCTCATCACTGGCTGTCAGTAGGTCAGCACAGCTTGCATTTCAACAGAGCAGGCCCTGGAGAGTACACTTATTGTCTTTCCTTAGCATGAGTGTGTAAATGGTCCTGTGTGCGTGTATGTGGCGTGTGCACACAGGTGCTCTTACACACAGGTACATGATAATTACTGCAGTCAAAGATTGCTTTACTATGGCAGCTATGTTCTCCTGATTACAATTATTGATTCTCCATATGTTAAGGTAAGGGCATAACATATGGACACTTGACAAAATGCCCTGTGTCCCTCTTTTCTGGCATTTATTGTTGGTCAGGGAAATAATATAGATAACATTGGCAGCCATTGATGAAAAATTCAACCAGAACATTGAGTCTTGATTGTATAGCCTGACATGTTTCTGATCGAACCGTTCTACTCCCAGACTTCATGTTCACTTTGATTCCCTGTGACGCATGTGGCTGCAGGTACAGCTTGATCAGGGGTTAATAAAATAGATGTCGTCTTGGTACAGATTAAGCCACAGGATATAGAGACTCCCTTTGGTGTGTAAGCCTGATGTCTGATGTTCTCCATGCCTTTTCACAGTGTTTGATTCCCCAGTTCACCTGCTGGGGCTTTGTGGAATGAAACAGGACATACACAATATTACCACCCATGAAGTGTCATATGCTTATGACAGCTTTGATATGCTGTGCACTTGAATACGGCTTCTAGTGGGCCTACTCGGGATCGAGGCAGGAGTGATTAACTAATGGTGGCAGCACTTTTAGATGTGTAGTTGGGTAGAGAAACATTGAAACCAGTTCAAAGCCCACACTTAGCTCAGCTGTTCCTCGTCTGGACTAGCATTAGGAGATTAAACCAAGACATGGCTTATGGTTTCATAGTCAGATTTTTTTTTTACGTTATCATTTCGCCAATCAGTCCAGAGAGGGTAAATAAAACTGAATCTCTGAAAGGCTGTGAAAACTTCCCTTTCTCGTGTGAATATCTGAATGAGGTTTTAGGTCATATTTATGCAGAAATATAGATATTTCTAATTCTTTCAGGCACCACTGTATATTAGGCAGTAAGTGAACAGTCCGTTTCTCGAAGGTCGATGTGTTGGAAGCAGGAAAAATGTGAAAGCGTAAGGCTCTGAGTGACTTTGACAAGGGCCAGATTGTGATGGCTAGACGACTAGATCAGTGCATCTCCAAAAAGGAAGGTCTTGTGGGGTGTTCCCAGTATGCAGTGGTTAGCACCTACCGAAAGTGTTCCAAGGAAGGACAACCCGTGAAGCAGCGACGGGGTCATTTATATGAGCGCCCAAGGCTCGTAGGTGTGCGTGGGAGGCGAAGGCTAACCCATCTGGTCTGATTCCATAGAAGAGCTAGCGTAGCACAATTTGTTAAAGAAAAAAAAAGAAGTTAATGCTGGCTATGATAGAATGGTGTCAGAACACACAGTGCATTGCAGCTTGCGGTCAGATTGTTATCACAGAACTATAGTGCCACGTAGTTACCTGGTGGCTAGATGTGTTCTTAACTTTTTTTGTATTCATTTATGATTTGCCATTACCTCAAAATATAGTTTGATCAGAGTGAACCTTTTCAAAGGATTACTTGAGTGCAATAAAATGATTGAATAAATAAGCAGTATACCTCCTCCCTTGTCTGAATGTATAAACAATGTTTGTAGACTACCTCCCATTACCACCTATTCTCCTGAGGCCTGTGGCTGCTGGATGTGGTAAAGTAACACTGTAGCCGAAAGGCACATGATGAGCAGACGCTCCTAGTCCTGTCATCGCCTGGCTGATGGAACTGAGGCCTGTGTGACTGACTATTCCCAGTTGAAGTGTAAGAGTGTGTGTGTGTGTGTGTGTGTGTGTGTGTGTGTGTGTGTGTGTGTGTGTGTGTGCGCACGCCCTCGGCATGTCTGAGTGCTGTCACTCCCTGCTTCACGGCATCTATTAATGCTGCCATTATCATGCTAATCTGCATTGTATGATTACATAAAGTAATTTATGCACAGTTTTATTGCGTGACTGCACAGAGACAGGCTTCGCTGCTGATAAGCATGTAGTGAAGAGACTCTCCATGTCCAGGTCTCTTCATCCTGTCTCTCTTGTTCCGTACGGAGCGCTTCATGTCTTTATCAACTGCCACACCTACTCACTGAATTATACACTACAGCTTATCATTTAGCTACGACACAGTGGGTCATTCATTACTTTATTGTTTTATTGCGGCAGTAAATTGCTCTGTATGTATGCTTGTCATCTGATACTGTTATGTTCGGATTTATACAATGTTTTGAAACATAATTCCTCTGTGACTTTGTGTTCAGTTGAAGCTTACAGACTGTTGTTGATAAAGGACGAAGGAAACGTTTGTGACAAAACTATAGCGCTGGCGTGGCGATACAGAGGTTTTTACATATGAATATGATAGCATTATGAACAATGTCAAGGACAAAAAGAAGGACTTGTACACCGCCGACCTTCTTTTTGTCTTTGCTGCTGTGTCAGAGAGGGAGCAGGACTAGGACTTGAATTTTCCTTTTCTCATTTAGTCACAGCCACTGATCTGATTGGAAATGCAGAGGGCTGTTAAATTAAAACTGTATTGCACTTATTAACATTTTAACTACTAACCCCACCCTCCTCTGATGGCACACAAGGACACGCTTGACACTGGCATGTTGCAGAGACAGTATGCAAGCACATTGCCTGGGCAAGTGTCAGCCAGTGACACATTTGGTCCGGGGGGGTGTTTTATTACTGAACACACTTGATGCGTTTCCTATGCAAAAGGCCTCCCCATCCCTTCCTGAAACATGGCATGAAGTTCTTCGCCACATTTCCCGGCTCCACTGAAACACTAGTTGTTAATGGAATCCTATTTGTGCTCCTATTGGAGGGGCTAATGGTGTCCCTTTGAGGGGAACGCTCCAAATTAAATAGCGTAGATTCGCATCTGTCAGACAAAAACCAGGAGGCTCTTTGTAATCAATGACCCAGGCCAGGAGAGGCTCCATGGGGGACCTCTTGTTCATGATGGCATCGAACGCGAGGACACACCGGGGACAATGGAATCTCCCTCAGCATGATCCAGCCTCGTGCAGGACTATCTTCCTGAGGGAGTGGGGGGGCAAATGGGGTTAATGTACATTTATAAAACAGGGGCGTAAAATACTTAAGCCAGGGTCTGATTTATAATACCACAATATGACCGAACAGTAAGGGGAAATCTCTCTCTTTTTTTTCTTGTCATTCTGTGCAAATATTGCCGGCGGTGTTGTGTTAAAGTGTTGAACCCCATTAATTTTATCACCCCCACTATCCTCTCCCTCTTTCCCTCTCTACATCTTTGAATTTTGTTTGGGGGAGAGAAGAGAGAAGAGAGAGGGTAGCGGCCTCCTGCTGCTGTGGAGATTTTCTCCTCGTTGTTAATTTTCCTCGCTCCATATGGCGCCACAGACTCCTTACCTGCAGGCTGCAGCAGGCTGGCGGCAGGAGGCGGGTGGAGAGGAGAGGAGCAGAGAGGAGAGGCAGGCAGGAACTCGAGCCCGAGCAAGCAGCCAACACACATCCTCAGGCCCAGGCTGTCATTTACACAGCCCTGTGCATCTGTGTGGGGGTGTGTGTGTGTGGCAACCAGCCTTCCTGCCCTCCATGCAAACACACCCATACACAAACATATCTGACACTATTGAGAAACACCCTGACACCTGTAATAGAGCAACATGACAGGGGAAGAGGGCAGTGTGACACATGCAGTCAGGAGCCTCTGCTGGCCATCTTCACACACCATTTTGCCAGATCAGACTTGTGTAACCACAGTATGCGCATAGGCCGTGCACGTACATGTGTGTAAGTGTTGCCCTGTGGCAGAACTGTGGCCACATAATGAAGAGGTTAGCAGCATTCCTTTGTTGATGAAGGAAAGAGAATGGATGGGATGGTTTCATCTTGGCTTGTCATTGATTAGAGAAGGCTCTTTAATTCCCTCTCACCCCATGGTGGGATTCATTTGCATGTTCTGGCAGGAGGTAATGGAGTTTTGTTTTACGATTCGCTCTGAAAATCCTTGAAGACATAAGACATGATCTGATGCATATGCAGCCGCCAGCGAATTGCCTTCTGATTGATTGTTCCCTTGTTCTTGTTGCCTTTTTTCTTCCTTCTCTCTCACTGTATATTTTTTTTTAGAGTAGCGTGTTCGACATGGTGTGATATGACTTTATGAATATATATGAGATGAGTTATCTGTCATGCTTTCGCTATACACATATACCAATATTGTTTAGATGGAGTATGTCATGCACAAATATGGAGAATATGTTTAGAAAGAGAAGGATACCTTTTACATAAACTAGATATATATCACTGAGAGATGCAAGGCTGAGGGAAACTAGTCAAGCTAGTGCAACTCTAACATGTTTACTATTGTTTTTATAGTATTTTGTATCGATCCTCAATCAAGTCTTGGATAAACTTATCTCAGGGTGTGGTGATACACTGCAAATTTTACCGATTCCAATATTCACAGATTCTGATGTTTATTATAAATCTTTTTTTTTTAGTATTAGAAAAAGGATGTAGTTAGGAGAGTGTAAATCTGGATTCCCCAGTGGGTCCTGTGAGTTCAAGGGGTTAATAGATCTTGAAATGGATACACTGTGCTCTCAAGGGTTGCAAAAACTTTTTTTCTAATATGTCCTTTATCATATACATATGCTAAATATTCCTTTCAGGGTCCACTGCTTATAATTACTGTAAGAGCGAAGCTGCCTTCCAGCACATGTCAAATTTAACATGACTTAAAATCTTTTAATCTTGTTACAAAAGATTTACTTTAGCACTTCGGTCAGAGTAAATGTTCAATTTTATTCCCTGTTAAGGGTAGTGACTGGTCCATGACTGGATTCTTGTGTGTGAGGTTGCCACAGGCTGGGTTTTTATGAAAGGGGGTCTGGAAAGTAGTCGCGCTAAAAATTTGTCTGCCGTTGGGAGAGGCCGTGTCTGGGGTCACGACTAAAACTGGGCACCGCAGGCTGGCCCATAATTCCTGTGCAGACGAGAAGAGCGGTAACCTCTGCGCTAGTGGAGCCCACTCAGTCGGATTTCATTTCACCCACAGGATTGTCATTTTGATAACAACGAAGAGTGTGGAGAGAGACACAGGCCTCCCCTCTTTCCAGCTATCTTTCTCTCCAGGCTTATCTCCATGGAGACCACTGCTGAAAGCCCTGTGGTTTATTTTTGACATAAGTTTTGCAAATTTGGACACCCAGAAGTACAGGCGTTCCTTGAGGTGGTTTAATTGCAGCTCCACATTTAAGCTGATATATGCTTTATTTTACAACCCTCACCTCATTTACATCATTACATATGCATGTGTATCTGCGTGCATGGGAGAGAGGGGGGTGGTGCATATTCATAACTTTTTTACATGTTGCAAAACTGAATTTTCAGAAAGTTTAATGGGCTCCTAGGCTATGACTGATGTGGAAAATGATGCGATCAGGAGGAAATACACACTTTTCCTGATTACTTCCCAACCCTATTGAGGAACCTTAGATGATAAATATGCAAATTAGCACCCATTGGGAAGCATGTCATTTGAATTTTAACATGCAAGAGTATTGTAATGTGATAAGTAATCAGTTTGGCAAAATGTGCTAAATGCAACTTTGAATTCCCTGTGAGATAAATAAGCACACAAAATGTGTGCGCGGGTTTATTGCCGCTTTTAATGACAGTTCGTATTAACTAGAACGAATGGATAATTCACCTAGCAAACGCACGTTAATATCATTTTCCCATTTCCTCCTGCATGCGCTTGGCAATTATAGTTATTTTTGCAATGCAGGACGAATTCATTATCCATGTCGACTGATAATTCATTCGCTAGCAGCCGAATGGATGTTGTGTCAGGTGGGGGGTCTCTAGGTATAAACAGAGAGAGGGGAAATAGCGACGCTTTATTTAATTGAGAGGACAAATCAATAATGGCATTGTGGCTTTGTCAGGAAGATCCTGCAAAATGAGCAGATAATGACATGCAGGATAACTGGAGGGAGGGAGAAGTTGCCTGAATTCTCACTCTGTAGTGAGAGTATAGAGAGAGTATAGAAACCTGGATCAAATACAGCTAGATGGAATACCAGAAAAGTTCGAAAAGTTCACAGAAGTCGAGTTTGGACCATAGATGCACACTTCCCATCCAGGGGTTCTTCAGTCCAGCATAATTGCTGCGGGGTGGCTGTGGTGCAGGTGGTAGAGCTGGTTGTCCACTAATTGTAGGGTTGGCGGTTCAATTGCTGGCCTGGGTGACTTCACATGACGAAGTGTCCTTGGGCAAGACACTGAACCCCAAGTTTCTCCCGATATATATATATGGACTGGCACCCTGTCCAGGGTGTACCCTGCCTTTTGCCCGATGCTCACTGGGATTGGCTCCAGGCTCCCCGCGACCCTGAATAAGGAGTAAGCTTTAGAAGATGAATGGATGAATGGATATATGTTGTGATCTAATGAGACCAAAGCAGAAATTTTTGGCCATAATTCTACAAGCTATTTTCTGCTAAAACAAGATAGCTTATAACCCAAAGAACACCATACCCATGGTGAAGCATGGTAGCTTCATGCTATGGGGCTGCTTCTCTTCATCTGGGATAGGGGCTCTAGTCAACATAAAGGGAATCATGGACAGCTCCAAATGGTGATCTACAGTTGCAATCAAAATGATTCAACCCTCACTGAAAATCAGGTTTATTTATAAACAGACTTTCATCTATTTACAATGAACCAATCAAACAAAAGCAATTGAAATAGTTCAACACAATGAATGCTTCAAGTGGTTTCCCCAAATTCAACTGATATAATGATTTCTCCAGTTACTAAATAATTCAACCACCTGAATAGAATCCCTCACAAGATCACAAATATGCTAAACAGGTGTTGTTTCAAGCACATCTGATACAACTAATCAAGGGCTTCATTAGAGCAGAAAATATATGAAATACCTGGACAGGGCCGAAAAAGGAAGCTATCAACGGCTGCAAGTACATTTCTGAGAAGGCAGCTTGTGAAAAACCCTGAAGTGACTGCAGAAGACCTGCAGCGAGACTTGGTGGCAACAGTCACTGAGGTTTCAGTGAGCACAGCAAGGCGTGTACTAAATGCAGAAGGCTTCCATGCAAGAACTCCAAGACTTACACCACTACTGAACCAAAAGCACAAGAAAGCTCGGCTCAAAATCATATAAATAAGCCACAGAAATTTTGGGATTTTGTTCTGTGAAGTGATGAAATAAAACTGGAACTTTTCGTCACGATGGATCAGCGGTATGTCAGGAGGAAGAAGTATGAAGAAAGAACAATCTGTCCAGAGTCAAGCATGGTGGTGGCTCAGTGATGCTCATTAACCATTGATATGTTATATATGTATGTTGGGAATACAGTTTTAAAAACTGGATCAGTGATAGAGCAGCTGTGAAATACAGGCTAAACTCAGCTGATTGTTTCATTGATTTCCTTGTATAATGATTTTGTTCATAAATTAGAATGGGCCAAAATTAAATAGCCCTAAATATAAGTAATATAAGTTAAGTAACAAACGTGTCTTGGTAAATTAATCAGACTGTTTGCTTTAGAAATAGCACATTAAAAAAAATAAAAAAGAGGCGTGAAAGTTCATGTTGACAGAAAAATGAACAGTCAAAAAAGTAGAACTATTCCCCAAACACATTACTACATTTTTTAGACTACATTCATTATTACGATAAACCACTGCATAAATGTGATTACAATCTGATTGAAACGTTCTAATCATTTTTTTTGACTGATTTGTGACCCTATTGTAATGAAATTCTGAACCATATTTGTTCATTTGTTTCGACAGAACAAATCCAAATTAGAGACCTGGCAAATAAATAAATAAATCTCTTGTGGGTTTGTGTAGATGTTGTGTAAATTATACCAATCCTTCTGTATTTTGTATTTGATATATTTTGTTGCCATTTTGTCATTCCTGAGGAAAAATGTCTTGGGGCTCATTGTGTATGTGTCACATTGCCAAACAGCTCCATTCCACCGCAGAGTATGCAGATTATTGTTTGCTGGGGAATTAAGAGGAGCTTTTAAATTGGATAAAATGTGATGTTTTCATGGACTTCATCATTCTGCATTGTGTTGATAATGAGAGGCTCCACATCGATCATTGCTTCTCTGAAGTAAATGGATGATGCTAAATCATAGTTTAAAGCAAAATATAAAACCTACACTTTGGCAAGCATCCAAAGATGGTAATTCCTATATATGATTTTAGACTCAACTTCAATTTAAATGGGATTTTAATTGAAAATGAGATTATTGCATGGAGCCTCTCTAGAGAAGAGCGGTATGCGAAAAGTAGTTATTTCCTCTGTAAAGAAAACTCACAGCTCTGAGTACAAAATCAGAAAAACAACATTTGCAAAATGGATTGAGCATACATGTGTTCTTCCAAGCTTGCAATTCTACTTGGACCTTAAAGCTAGCGAAAAGTGCACGGTTCTCCACATTCCCTTTCCAAATCAAGGCGCGGTCTATTAACAGTGGTGTATTTTCATTATGGAAATGGTGTTAACACATGCCCACAGATTGCCACCAGCCATGCTGTAATTTCCTCCCAGTGATCATAATGTGTCCGAATGAGTCGTTTTGATTATGACATGCTAATTACATATTCGCCGTTTCCTCTCTTGCGCTTTATTCTGCTTTTCTGACTCACTCCATCCAGGGATCTTTAATGGTAATCTTTTATGAGTTGGAAGGAAATGCGGAGAGGAAAGGGGGGTGAAAAAGAAAATATCACGGCTCCCTGTGTTCCTGACGGCAGTGTGAGGCCCACGCTTCAGCAGTTCCCTTTAAATTTCCCAAATTGCATTTCACAATGAAAAAATACCCAAGCCCTTAACTGCCTGTATTAGATTAGACACCATTAGATGTAATAGAACATTTCTACCCCTGTGATATTTTCATAAGAGTTTGATGCGTTTGATTAATCTGGGCACATTTTATTGCATTAATGTTTTTTTTTTCCCTCACCGCACCACTGTAAAGACATCGTATGTAGGCTAATGCTGTTTTCTTCCCTCTCTTCTCCACGTCTCCCCCTTCTCTCTCTCTCTCTCGCTCTCTCTCTCTCTCTCTATCCCTCTCGTGCTTGCTCTCTCTCCTTGTAGCCTGTTCAAGTCTGTGCAGTTATTGCAATGCATTGTTGATGAGGTGAGTCGCCGTCTTATGTGCTGTAGCTCCTAAAGTCATTGGTAATGAAGTGGAAAGCTTATATTTTGTTTCCTAATGAAGCACGGTGGAGGCGCAGGCTGCTGCCGTTCAGGCTTGCTCTGTAATACCAGACTCCCATGGTCCTCGCTCACAGCCTGGTCCAAGAATACCAGACAGGACAGCACAAGGGTGGGTCTGGATGGGTAAAGTTGGCCCTGCTAGCTGAGGCCTTTTAGGCAGCATATTGTCTACAGATTGACAGATTAACCCTAAGTAGGTAAGGTCTGTTTATATTGACAATGCAGTTCATATTAGACATTCCGGTTTTACAAGCTGATAGTTGGTTTAGGTCATTATGATACAGATACAGCAAATGATGTACAGTATGAATGCCTGTATCTTAAGTCAGGAAGTGAAATGGGGAAGGAGAGGGAGGCCTGGTATCTGAACATTATCATCAAATGTCATGGGTGTCTGAGAGAAGAGTTATTCTGAGCCTAGCTTCCAGAGCAAGGTCATTTTTAAAACAACGCTTCTGACACTAAGTAGGTCACCTCTCTCTCTCTCTCTCTCTCTCTCTCTCTCTCTCTCTCTCTCTCTCTCTCTTAATCTCACTCTCACTCTGATTTTTACTATCACACAAACTATCT
>JAOUWY010000054.1:27069926-27081169 GCA_025728095.1 Prietella phreatophila | reverse complement strand
TATTTTGTCTCTCACTGTTCAAATAAATCTACCATTAAAATTATAGACTGATCATTTCTTTGTTAGTGGGCAAACGTGCAAAATCAGCAGGGGAGCAAATACTTTTTCCCGTCACTGTAGTTCAAGCATTGAAAATGCCCATTTCCACCATCAGGGCAATAATTAAGAACTTCCAGTGAACTGGAAATGTTATGAATCAACCTGGAAGAAAACGTTTGTCTCAATGCAGTGTGAAGAGGATAGTTTGAGTGGCCAAAAAATCTTCAAGGATCACAGCTGGAGAATTGCAGAAGTTAGCTGTCTTGGGGTCAGAAAGTTTGTATTGCCAAAACTACAATCTGAAGTCACCTATATCACAAGTTGTTTGGAAGGCTTTCAAGAAAAAAGCCTCTACTCTCATACAAAAACAAACTCGAGCATCTTCAGTTTGCCAGACACTACTGGATCAAATGGGATCAGGTTCTATGGTCAGATGAAACCAAAATAGTTTTTAGCAATGAACACCAGAGGTGGGTTTGGAGCACACAGAGAAGTAGCCATATGGAAAGTACCTCATGCCCATGGTTAAATATGGGGGTGGATCTTTAATGTTTTCGGTCTGTTTATCTGCCAGAGGTCCTGGACATTAAGTTAGTATACAGGACATCATGGACTATCAACAGATATTGAATGAAGACCTGTATGCCAGTACCAGGAGCTTAAAATGGGTCGTGGTTGCATCTTCCAGCAGGACAAGAACCCAAAATATACATTAAAATCAACACAAAAATAGTTTACTGACCACAAAATCCAGGTCCTGCCATGTCCATCCCAGTCCCCTGACTTGAAACCCAAAGAAAATCTGTGGAGTGAACTGAAGAGGAGAGTCCACCAGCATGCACCTAGAAATGCCAAGGATCTGAGGGATTCTGTATGGAGGAATGGTCTCGGATCCCTTGCCATGTATTCTCCAAACTCATCAGCCATTATGGGAGAAGTCTCAGAGCTGTTATCTTGGCAAAGAGACTTGGCAGAAACTATTGACTAAAAGGATGCCAATAATTGTTGCACATCTATATTTGACTATATGATATATATGATGTATCTTCTGTGTTGATTTTGTAATTGTTTGATATCTATGAGAGCAGAGTATTTTTTGTGAATTTATAAAACAAAAGATCCGAAGGTTCAACAGGACACAGATTTTCTCAGCCGCCTTTACTCGTATTACTCATATTTACCAAGGGTGCCAATATTAGCACTGTATATGTATAAAGGTATGCATGTGTATCTCTTTCTGTATAACGGTAGAAACAGGATTTTCTCCTAATTGCAGTGAAGAAATATCTGGCGGCTGTGTTTGTGGTAATTTTGTAGCGATCTCTCGCCTACCATAGATGATAATCTTTATTCTGGCTCATAAGTTCAGTGGATCAGTTACTGAATATTACTAGTTTATAAGCATCTTTACTATGTTTTCATGGAATGTTCTCTTTGTCACTTATTGTCATGTGCCCTGTTTTAGTCGTGTTTGCGTGCGTGTGAATATTGCAGACTGCTGCAGCACAGTTTGTTTCTTTACAGTTAGACAATAATAACATATAGGGTAATTAACATTTATGCATGAATCGCAAAGAATTGTGTTTGGGCTCTTGGTGTGTTTTCTAATGACTTGATTACTAAATTAATATCACTGCAGGTATTCAACCCAGAGAAGTGTGTACACACCTTTTAAACTAAAGATTTTGGGGGTTTGGAAGGATTAAATGATTTTCCCATTTGAGTGTTTCTAAATCTAGAGAGAAGCTGCAAAGTTATATTATATACTATAAGATTGTGCAAGTACTTGCTTATTCTCTACTGTTCTGATATACAAACTGTGCAATATGGATGTTTTAAAATAATGTCTCTATCAACATGTTCCCTTTCAAATCTTTGAGGTTTTCAAAAATAGGTTGACTGAAAGTGCAGTCTGTTAAACTACCTTTCTGATCTTTCTGAAGCTCTCCTGTCGAATTGGACTGCCTTTTTCTTCTATAAGTTTTGGTCGCTGAACAGGACAGTTTGTGTGTCCTGCACGAATAGCATCAAAATATGTTTCAGGATTCAGTGAAGTAAAGGCAGGCATGTTGTGAGTACAGCTGAGGTTTTTTTATATATATATATATATATATATATATATATAAGTTAAATTGCATGATCGCAAGTGTATAAAGTGTCGTCTCTTAATGAGGAATAGATTAAATTATTGTACTCCCGGTTTCATTTTTTTAATTAACTTTTATTTTTCAATAGAATTTTAATAAACGTTATTACTCTCTTTTAGCCCTTGAACCAAGCCTTTAAAACTCTTAATTGGTCAGGACTGAGTCTTCCCTTTCAGTTGGGATATGGGAAGAAAAACTGTATGTGTATAATGACAAAACTAATATAATTGCACTGTAGCAATAATCGTATTCAAACACTGGAGTCATGCAGTAATGTCAGCCCCAATTATTTAGGCTTTCTCGAGCGTATTGTAGATTCCATGCACCATTACGCAGAAATGAGACACATCAGCAAGGCATAACCACAGATAATTTTCTCCATTTATTAATTGAGACGTATACGTTTAAACACGAACATATGCGGTGCAAAGGATACCCAGGACTTGCAACTGAACACACTTTTCATCTTCGTCCCTTGTTAGTGTGATATTGACTTGCTGTAACTACTGTGACTGACAATTAGATGAAGCCCAACTTTGTAGAAGCCACACTTGCACGCCTGAAGCGTTTTCATGCTTGTGTGGCAGACAACTTCATGCCTTTTGTCATGATCAGCATGTTCCAGGCATAATTAAGTTCTGGTTTTTTTTTCTTTTCTTCTAAGTGTGTACTAGGGAAAACCAGCAGGCAAACTATAATGCAAAGATCAAAGTCCATCATTGAGTATAACAGATCCTAGTCAGTACTAATACATCACAGCTGTTAAGTTTTGTAGTTCCCAGTGTATTATTTTTCCACTGCAATGAACCTTTCCTCTTATAGCTATCAGCAAACTGTAAATTCAATAGCTGAAGCCAATTCGCTGGCTTACCTGTGTTGCTTTTCTGCAACAGCAAAAACCATGTCACTGTGTTGTAGCTGTACATGCAACGCAAAACTGTATCAGAACTACACATACTACTAAACAGTCACACAATGCACATAGTCCACCATGTTGGAATTCAGTTTCATTCATGTGATTGCCTTAAAGATGATGATGATGGTATTTGTACTCAGGAAGGAGCTGTAGGTCTCTCAGGAACGCTAGAAGAGAGGAGAACCACATCTAAACACTTGTAAATTCTACTTTTGTAGAGGTTATAACTTGAGCAGATCCTGGAGGGAAAAGTCTCCCTGGATAAATGAACCTGCCAGTGGCAATGCATGTTTATATTTATCTGTTGGTCAGTACAGACATTTGTATGTTACACTTGTACGCACGTACGTACAAACATAGCGGTGGAGACATTGTGCATGTGCAGCGTCACTTCAGCTGTAAAATGGCCTTAATCTGGGAACTCAAGATCTCACTTGCAGAAGGTGACCGTTGTCTTGAAATATACTTACTGTCAGACGTGACTTTTTTTCTTTTTACATATTCTTTCTGACTTCATATGCGTGAACATCCTTAAACCAATCACCACATGTTTTTGAGCTGTCCATCATAGAGACTTGGAGCATTGTTTCCAAACTCTGTGTACGTGACCACACAGACACCCTCGTTTCACTTATTCTTGATCTGCATTGATGAGCAGGGTTAGCATAGAGATGTTCCTTCTGTCCACTGAGATACTGATGACTGAGGTGTCACTGGGAATTGATTGTGAGGAACGTGGAAATACATCAATTATGTTGTACAGCAGTTATTTCTGGTCCACTAATTTGATAGGATGAACAGTGTTCAGAGAGTGCTCTTTATATCTACTATAAACACACACAGGTTTCATTGTGTGCATAACTCCACTGTGTTCGTCATGTAAACATTTCAATTCTAGCAGCAGTCCCACTGAAACCATTACAACAGTAGAGTTCGTTACATCATCAGCAAACCTGGCCAACGATGCATTTCTTCTGAATATGACTCCTGGCTTAACATATGAAATATGAACAGGAAGACAGGAAACCAGTTTCACCAGATGTACCTTTAGCAGGAATGTACAAATCATTGTGAGCTAACTAGCCAACTACATGAAGGGCTATTAGTGAGTGTGGCTTCTTTGGGATCTATTTCTGTTCGCGGAGCCTTGGATATATTCAGTATAACTGCACTCTTGCTTGTGTGATATTGCTTAAAAATATTATCTAGTATTATATTATAATGGAAATGTACTATTTGGTATAATTTTAAAGGAGTCATTTCATGACTGCTAATGTTGTTTATACATGTGTAAGCTCTACAAAGTCCCAAAGCTCATACTTTCCCGCAAAGGGATTTATTCTAACTAACAGAGAACACTGCTCCAGACCTGCCCAAAACGTGTCGTCCAAAGTCCAGATTTACTCCCGTAATTTGTCAGTGTGCACACTATCAGCGTGATCCCGCCCAAAGACGGCCATGAAGAAAGAAGGCGAGGCTTCAGTGAACTCGGGCGCCATGTCATGAAAACGCTGTGTGTTTCGGTGCAAAAGCAAAAAAAAGCTCTTTGTTTAGCCTTCCGAAAATGGACGAAATTATGAATCAGTGGTTACTGTTTATTTATAATGCTGTTCTTGAGCAGTACAACCCAAATGTTTGCTTGTGCACAGCGCATTTTACGAAGGACTGCTTCCTGTACCTGGGCGAGTACAAGGCAGGATACACACAAAGCTACTCCTGAAATGCAGGGCAATTCCCACGGTGCTCGGACAATCTCGCGCTTCTGAATCAGAACCTGTAAGTTGATTATTTTATGAAGTATCTGCTATTGACTGTTCAAATGTGGAGTTTGTGTTGTGGCCCAGTTGTAGGCCTCTGTTAATGTGCTAGCTAAAGTTTGCTAAGTTGCCTCGGTTTTATTTAGTATGTGTTCGTATGTTGGTGGTCTGACCGAAATGTTGTTTGTAGCTGCTGTTGTGGTTGTATCTTGGAACAGTTTATATCTATCGAATCACAAAAATCTTAGCTTTCCAAAGGTATATCACATGGGTTACTCTACACACAGAGCTGTGTACATAGCATAGACGGCCTGCTGGCTGGGTCGGATTTTACATCGTATCTGAAAGGTAAGAGTTAAAAACATTACCACTGTGAAACGTTCTGCTGAAGTCATGCTTGCAAACTTGCTTCTGCTTAATCATCTGCATTTTCTGAATTGGGCTCGAACTGATACGGTAAAACTGACTAGATGTTGCGTAGGAGCTTAGTATTGCTTTGAAGATTGGAGCTAACCCAAGGAGCGTTACATTTCCAACTTAAGTGTGAGACTTTTGATCTCACTTTTTGCTTAACCATCATGCAACAGGTCAGCTGGCCAATCAGAGCACTCTGGGCTTTTTGGAAGGAGGGGCTTTGGAGAAATCTGAGCATTTCAGGCAGCCTGGGAATAGAGGTAATGCTATAATGTACACCGTTTGACAAAAATGCCGTTTTTAACCTATTATGTTAACCTATTCTATTACACCCAATAGACAAAATATTTCATGTTAAAACATTTTAAAAAATCATATGACTCCTTTTAAGATTTTGACATTTCAACCTTTCTGGCAGAGAAATGTTATTGTAAGTTGTTTGATGATGTGGGTTGTGCTGTGTCTTTCTCCATGTTGAAGATTATTCTGAGAGTTGATTAGAAATTGACTGCGGTGCTCGGTATACATCTTTGAGGCTGATTATAGTCAGCTATCTGGCAAAAAGACTGTCAAAGGGAAAAGCCTTCTTAAGGCATGTATCTGATCTGCCATATGACATGTAATTAAAAAAATTCAAACCTGTTTAGCAGTTCAAACCTGTAAGTTGTGGCTGAATTACTATTACAGGATTGACACTGTGATTCACAGCATCTGAGGAACATCTTTTAGAGTAATTTTCCTCCACTGACTTTTTTTTTTGTTTGTTTTTGTTTTTCGTTTGTTACTCAAAAATCCTTCACATTGTAGATTTCCACAGATTCTCTAAAGATTGGACTTGTAGGGAAAATGCACTTTTTATATGGACATATCGTCTGATACTCTTGGCCTGTAAGCTGAATGCAGCAACTATTAGGGAGTCAGCAGAATCTGATGAATGTGTACAGTGCCCTCCAGTAATATTGTAACCATTGGTAAATATGAGCAAAGAAGGTTGTAAGAAATTCTTTGTTTAACCTTTTGATCTTTATGTTGAAAAAAAATTCACAATGTTCTCCTTCTGGAAGAGCCAACCATGGGCTATTAAGCTTTCTGGCAGAGGCAGTCATGTTTTCATTTAATATCTGTTAATAGTTGATGGGCCTTGATGCCATGTATCCTAATAATGTCCATATCCTCGGACAGAAAAACATCAAAGCCACAACCTCGAGTCTTTTGATATGTCGATTACTGCTACACAGATGTGTCATTTCAGTGACTAATTTAGTTTATCAAGGTTAAGCCATACGACAGGATCATTCATGCAAATTCAAATTGCGTGAAGAATATATGAGCAGTCTTTGTTAAATGGTCTGCACTTATATAGTGCTTTTTTCCAAAGTGCTTTACACATTCTAACACACACACACACACACCAATGGTATCAGAGCTGCTAGTGTGCCATCGGGAGCAAATTGGGGTTCAGTGTCTTGTCCAAGGACATTTCGACAAGTGGCGTCACGTGGGCCGTTAATCTAACCACTTACCCTACGATTAGTGCATAACCTGCTCTACAACTTGAGTCACGGCTCCTTGTCACTGTTGGCTCTCTGTGAGCATGACCTTTTATGCAGTATTGTGTGTATCAATAAATGTATGTGAGCTGTTCCACAAACATGTTCTGTAGTTTATGGGTGGTTTCCATTTATGAATGTACACATGCGTGTGAAGAAAATCAGCAATGCTGAAATTCCTGTATGTTTTTATTTGTTTTTTGTTTGTTTGTCTTGCCCTACAAAAACATTAACACACACATTTACTGAAAGATTGGTAAGTGAAGTCCATTGTGTAATTGTAAATGTATGCAGGTGAGCAAGGTTCACTTTTGGAGAAAATTGGCTCACGAATTTAGGTTTATCCAGTCTGCAGTGACTAATTTAACCATGTGATATGATGTTTGTCTGGTTTCAGTATGACTCGACAGTTGAAAGCAAGGTTATGGATTTCTTATTTTGCTTTGTTGCTTGAATATGCTACGAATATATATATATATTTTTTTAATGAATTAATTTATTTTTAAATCAGCTAGGGGTAGCTCAACACTTTTCTAATAGACTGTGGATTTTTATAGATAATGGGCCGTAATGGGAGTAATTTCACCCATCTGTACATCTTGATCAGTGGTGTGCAGAGTTGGGTATACTGTGTCACAAATTAACATGTTACTGTAATCTAATTTCTTTTTCTAATAACGCAGTATTGTAACGCATTACATTTTAAATTTGTCATTTGATTACAGTGACTGATGTCAATAAAATTTCGTTGCTTCCTGCTTTTCCCCCTCGCTTTTATCGCCTTTAAAGCGCTTTTGAATTCCCGTGCGGCCATCGTGCATTTTCGCTGTCAAATTAGCAGCAATTCGGGGACGACGGGACGACAGTTGCTTGTCAACAACACAACAAAAAAACAGTACAATGACCTACTCGCTAATATTAAACATGGAACTTTCGGAACCAAATCTTCCTCCATCGTGTTGTCAGTCAGCTCACCTCACTCTCACTCGTGCTAAATGAAACCTGACTCCTGCTGATCTGTGCTGCGACTCATTCAGCTTTTTACTGTAGTGCCCTTTCTCTGACTGAACTAAATGATTTTTATTACTATGAAAAAGCAAAACGACAGTGGGGGTGGTGCAGCGATGGTAGAAATGAGAACCTACCAGTCATAACCAAAGGCAATGATGAGCCAGTTTGATAATATTGATAAATTCCTTGATGACTCCTGTATGTTAGCACATGTTGCAATTCTGCATTAATATTGTGTGAATACATTACTTTGTTCTTCACGGTCTTGGGTTAGGGTATGTCACAATTTTGTGTGATTTTTTTTCTGTGCATGTGAAAAAAAATTAAAGGATCTACATTATGTGGAAGCGTTATGATCGATGCACTTGAGGACCTGCCTAAGCATGGACTATTTTCTTTTTGAGACTTTGTAAATTTATACTCAATTTATAGATACAGATTGGCATATAACCCGTGTGTCCTGCTACTTTTCTTCACATGTCAGCTTGTGCCATTAGAGGAAAAGAGTCTGGCCTCCATTTCTTAGACAGTATGTTTGTGCTTGTGGGGGATGGTCAAGTTTAATAAAAATGTGTTTGTGTCTGTTTTACATGAACAGTCCAGCTGGCAATAAACTGACAAGAAGAGAGTGGTCACAAAGATGGAGAAATGTGAGCTGCTAAGGTCTGCAGTTCTTTGTTTTCATTGGCGCTTTGCTTCACTGCTTTTGTTATGAAAGCTCGCTGGTTCAAGTTTAGATTCTGTCTTCCCTTCCCCCATTATCTCACAATCTCTGCTCTCTCCTGGAGCAGTTTTATAGAAACCAAATGTTGGGTGTTAGGCCGTTTAGTTAAAATGCAATATAAGAATTATAAGTGTGGGTTTTGTTTTTTGTTTTTTAGTTTTGGTTTAATCTGGGATTTCAATCACGGAGTCATCTTACCCATCACAGGAAGCTTCAGAACTGCATGTCCTCACAAGAAAATGTCTTACTAATTGTGTTTGCATTTTTTAATGTAGTTATTAATGTGACTCAAGAAACTTGTCCTGGTATCTCTGGGACAGCATACTGTCTGTATTATTAAATGCCTGAAAGATAAACTGAGAGAAGCTGTGGAGCAGGGCTTTGAAGCCAGTGTGCTGGGTACATCAGTAACTGGGAACAGTATAAATCTTACAGTAAATTGTTGTGGTTGTTGTAAGGCTTGTTGAAGTTTTTAAGATGTATATGATTGATTAATTAAAACCAAAATCAATGTCATTTTATTTGCTTTCTGGGTCAGTAGTGTCAGACTACCGTGGCAACGAAGTTCATGTTTTCTTTCTGTCTCCCCTTTGGCATGACAGCAAATGGTGATGAGCCTGCGTGTCTCTGAACTGCAAGTACTCCTAGGATACGCTGGTCGCAATAAGCACGGAAGAAAGCACGAACTATTGACCAAAGCACTCCACTTGCTGAAGGCTGGCTGTAGCCCCGCTGTACAGATGAAGATCAAGGAGTTGTACCGCCGCCGCTTCCCCACAAAAATGGTGTCCCCGACAGACCTCTCTCTCCCTGGAGTCCACTCCACAACAGGTGTAGCATCTGCAGGTTTACCTGCGAGCCTCGCCCAACTTGGGTTTGACAGCCATGGCGCGCCTTCTCCTCTGCTGCCTGTCTCACTCCTGGGGCCCAAGCATGAGCTGGGCCTTCCACACCTGTCTTCTGCCCTGCATCCTGTCCATCCAGACGTCAAGCTTCAGAGGCTTCCTTTCTATGACGTGCTGGATGAACTGATCAAGCCCACCAGCCTGGGTAAGTGATTTTTAAATTTTTTTTTATTTTAGTTTATTATTTTAATTCCAATAAACCCTCCCCCCCCCCGCCCTCTCTAGACCCTGCTGATTCGTTCTACTCAGTGAAACTGACATCAAGGTGCTCTTGAAATGATTTATGGCTTATTAGGTTGGATAAGGTCCAGTGAGGCTATATATAGCAGTAGTGCTAAAAATAAAGGAGGCAGTATCATTGGAAAGGTGGCGTACATATTTGAGTCCACTCGCAAGCTTACTCGTTTTAGTGACCCTCGATTAGTGGGCAGAGATGGGCAACAGATATCTTATTGCAATGAGTGACGGTTGGTATTGCAAAAGATTGAGCTTTAAAACAAGGTGGACGTGACATAACCACAACCACAAATGTCATGACGTTACATGAATAGAAACTTGTCCATATTCAGCCTAAGAACAACTTGTTACATATTACTCAGATGTTGTTTACCTTTTATATAAAAACACATTTACCAAACTACGTAGTTAAATCGTATTCGCTTGACTTAAATTTAAGCCCACTGACATTTTGGCACTTTATAATCACATGGTTGTGAAAATTTAGCTTGTTGACGTTCCTGTGGTCAAGCAGATTTGGGGAAAACACTCAGTACAACGAAGGCGTAAACAAGCCTATGTTTTAGGAAAATGAAATCACTGCCAATGATGGTGTATCGCTAAGGTCCAAAGTTTTTAGAATGTCGCTTTGAAATGTTATTTCTGATGAAAACCAGGAGCTGAAAAGACATTCTGTCTGTTAGTTAAACTTGTAAAATGTTATGTTCACTATAAAAAAATTAAGGCAGTTTAATACGATGATGTGTGGAGTTTCAGCGTGAGATATTGGACTGCTGTTCTAGTACAAAAGTAGTTCCAGCCCGAGACCTTGAGCAGAACGATTTTCTCACATGTCTATGATCCACAGTATTTCTAGCCCCACGTTACTGGTATAACCAGGAAAAGCACCTTTTTTTGCAAACATGCATTTGCCGCACCTTGTGTTGCAAATAAATGTTCGAGAATAATGGAATAAAACATTTAACATATTAGTTTCTAATAAGTGAATGTATGAATGAATAATTTTCTTTCTGTCTCTCTTTCCTTCAAGTTCTTCCTTACTATAAGCAGTTTAAATTGAGTAAGTTCTTTTTGGACATGTTCCGTTTGAATTGCATTTAGAGTGGTATACCACAGAAGAGAATCAGTAAATTGGTTCTTGTTTGTAATCTTGGTGGGGGGATGTTAATGTTCAACTCGAAGAAGCTTTCAAAATACTTCCCCACATAACTGTAAAAACTACCAACCATTATAAAATACTATACCCTTCATACATCAACTACTGTTTCAGTTTTATTCTCATGATTTATCTGCCTAATTCCCTTGCACGCTATTCTATTTCCAGCCTCAGACAACAACAACCAGAGGTTTCAGGAAACGTGCTTTGCATTTGCGTTGACACCACAGCAAGTCCAACAGATCAGCAGCTCAATGTAAGTATGGCAAGGAGCATTGGTTTGCTTACCACGGCTAGTACCATGGTGCAGATCAAGTTTGCAAATCAGTAGGGATACTAATGGTTGCATAATGTGAATGGGGAGTTTTGCACGCTTGGGTGGACAAG
>JAOUWY010000054.1:27041393-27051564 GCA_025728095.1 Prietella phreatophila | reverse complement strand
AAAATATCTATGACGTGTAATCAGTATGTATAACTCACTTCTGGATATGTTAATGAAGTGTATTCAATATGTAACCTGCATTTAGTAGTACTACTTAAACCATAATCAAATAATCTGTATGGGGTGAATAGCATAATCTATATGTATAATCAATAGTCAGAAGCATAATCTAAATCCATAGCTCAATGGTTGATCGAGTTATATTCTGAGTGTGGATTGCGGTAGAAGAATTCTGTGTCTTACTAAACAGTGGGCCTAATTGCTTTCTGTGGCAAAGCTAAAACTATAAAACACTTCCAACATGTGTTCTTCTAAGTGTGTAAAGTAAGAACCTTTATTTGTCTAAACTCAACTTCACTTATAAGTGTGTAAATTAGAGGATTTGGGTTTGTCTAAAGCAGATTCACTCTGTTGTAGTAAATTAAGAACTTGTGTTTGTCTAAACGCAACTTCACTTTATGGTAGTAATTTGGACACATTCCAGAACTGGATTTTTAAACAGAGCCTCCTAAGCTTGTAAATAAAGTGACAAAAGAAAAGATAAGAGTCAACAGAAAGGTACCAAGATGCGTCTATAGGATGAAATACGTGACATGGTAAACAAACCCTGGTCTGGTAAAACTTTTAAAGAATATACAACTGGCTGCGCATGCACCACAAAGATAAGGTATCCTATGGATATGAATAATTAGTTAAAGCAAGGAATTATGTTTACTGTTTTGGGAAGTATATAAAGACATGTTTGTGTATGTACAAGTTGGACTCTCTGCAGACAGTCACACTTTGTTGGTGTCCAATAAAGTTGATTATTTTGACATCTACGAAACTTTCTGACTTTGAAGTTTTTGACTTAGGCTAAAAAGGTTGATTTTATCCACAACAAATTGGTGACCCCAATGTGATGGATAAATACTTGTGTGGTTTTCCTGTGGGTCAGCCCGAGATGGTGTTTTTTCCCCATCACAAATGCTCCTGTAAATTATGAACTAAAAGTTAGAAAAGGGGGTTTTTTAGATATCAAAAAATAAAAGCTGCATGCAATATACAGTATATATGTGTGTGTCTGTTGTAGTGTTTTGTCTTGAGCAGTGTGTCTTGCAAGCCTGTATTGTCTATATGAAAAATGGAGTCAGATAGAATACTGAGAAATAAGGAATTGACACTTGAGGCCTAACAGTGATATACAGTGAGTTGGCTGATCTGCTGTACTAGCAGAAGGTTCCTAGACAGCGTGGTATAATTCACCCTGTACACTGGGCCGAGAGGGTCAGATGTGTGTTATGTGTTGTGAAGCTTCGTAGAGTGGTACTGCAGCTGATGTGACGTTCTAGTTAGAACGTAATGTTTAAAAGTTCTAGGAAGAACTTAGTGATAAGAAGTTCATAAGTGAGATGAACTGTGTAAAAGTTCTAGGAAGAAGTTAGTGATAAGACGTTCATAAGTGAGTGAACGCATTGGGCCCAATAACCCCAGATGGGGTCACTCAAGAGGCGTGCTGAAGTGGGAAATGTTATGGGGTGTGAGTCTTGTATTGTCTATATGTTACATGTGCTGAATGCTGTTTATATTTGCTATGCTTTGTATCTACGCTGAATGTTGTCTGTCTCTGCTATATGTTCATTATATCTGCTGAATGTTGGGTATGAGTGCTGAATGCTGTTATAACAGATGTTTGAGAGTTCTATAGGTGCTGAATGTTGATTTAAGCATTTTTCTTTTTCTTTTTTCTTTTGTGAAGTCGATTCTTGTTTTATTTCAATTATTTGAATACATTATTATGGAAAGGAGTTGAGGGTGTCCATGCCAAGCGAGATTTCACTTGAGTGAGGGGCAACATCTCGGCAGCCTTACATTAGGAAGATATCATTCTGTTAATACTAGAATAAAGTGTGTATGAGATCCATAAATAAGGAGATGTGTGCTTGATAAGCTCTGAAAACTAGTTTTGGAGACAAGTGTGAATGTTGCGTTGTGTAGTGTATAAATATGAGCTCCATACATAAGGAGACTTGTGTTTGATAAGCTCTGAAAAGTAGTTTTAGAGACAAGTGTGGGTGGAAGCCTCAGTGTGCGTGTGTGTGTGTTCCTATCTGCGCACGGACACTGTGTGTGTGAGTGCATGTGTGTGTGCGGGGTCCTCAAAGTGAGAAGAGTAACACAGACTTCTGCCTTGAAGGTTTGTTCCGGTTTGAGTAACTGTATCAATTATACATTTTGCAGTGATAACATAATTACTCCGGAAAATAAAAAGGAATCCTGGAGCAGCCAAGAACTTGACATTGTAAATATTTTGGACATCCTCCTGATTGCCCGTTGTGTAAATCATTGTGGACCTCTAGGCCTGTAATATATAAAAATATTCCTAAAAATTGGATGTGTAGGCTTTTTGGTCATTTACCCTCATGTAGGCTGTGTGATCCAGCTGGGGAAACACGACCTTTGTTGGAAAATGCATGATCTGCTGTGATTTTGCTAACTGAGCTTGGTTATTTCATATTTGCCTACACTCACATTTTGCTACCTAGACTGAGTGTTACATATCTAATTCATTCTTCATTTGTACCGAGAGCAAGATATGGTTTTTGGCTTTTAGGAAAAGTGTTACATATGATTTACCTTTGTACCCTTGACAGCGGAATTAACAGTTATGTATACTTCATACTTTTGTAGTGTCAATATTTGAGTCATGTTATAGATCTTGAGTAGCCTTTGTCCTGTTACACACAGTCCAGCAAGAAAAAACCTTTGTCTCTGTCAAATATGAGAGTACACACGCGTTCAGCTAAAGAAGCTTGTTAAGTAGGAATAAAGTGCTGAATGGAAGCAGAGTTAGTTGCGCTGCTTCAAGAAATGCAGGGAATCCATAATCACTTTTGGAAGGAGCAATTCTATTTTGACAGTAGAGGAACAAGACAACGCAAGAAAAAAACGCATTCTTGACGCGACTAACGCATATATTAAATTTAACAGAAATCCAGGAAGAATTTCCCTACATTAATTGGCAGAGTGATAGAAAGTAACTGGAAAATTGATAATTTGGCAAAGCTGCTAGACAACCTTTTCCAACCTGTGTCTCAGTGGCAGTTTGCCCAAGTATCCATAGCTCCACAGATTGAGTTATACCTCAGAGTTGGAGAAGAAAGAGGTTTTGAAAAGGGAAAAGGGGAGACTGGACAGATCATAAATAATCCTGTAATAGTGATATCTCCAGTGCGGAGACAGGTTTATTGGGAGAAAACAAACAACAGAGGGTGGACTTGCGTCATTAGAAATACACACAACACTAGGGGACTTGTAGTAAAAATTATACCAAATGGCGACAGGCATCATCTGTCACTTAGGCTGGCTCAAGGAAGTGTTAGGAGTGGTGGCAGATAAAATATAAATTGGAGTACTGTGGCATAAATATATAACATTTTTATTATTAAATAAAAATTCAGTAACCAAAGAAGGTGACCGATAATCTAGGCTTAAGCACCATTTGAAGTAAGGCAAAATGGCATCTACCCCTGTAGAGCAAAAGATAACCAACCCTGTAGAAATACTGGGGTCGAAGTACCCACTGTGAAAGGAGTACATTGTCAAAATCTCAGAAAAATGGCACAGAAGAACCAAATTTTTGACAACAAAGTGGCCAAGAGAAGGGACATTTGCTGTGGCATTGTGTGGAGAGATGGAAACACTGATAAAAAATTATAAGGTCAATCACAAAAGTAAGCTGAGAGAGCTGAAGTGTGAAAAAGAGTAAGAGGTCCTGAGACTGTTCAAAAAAAGAAGGAGAAGAATCATGGAAGAGTATAAAACTGAGAAAAGAAAGGCACAAGTCAGACAGAAAAACAGGGGAGGAATTTAGGTTTCCTCCGTATTCAACATTTAAGTCATCAAATTAATTTGCATCCCCTAACACGTTTGCACCCTGTGATGTAGATGCACCCCATAATCCTTTTCTGCAACCAGGAGGTCTGTACCGAATGATAACGGGGACAGTACAGATAAAAGGGGATGTAGAGATGGTGGAGAAAGATAAAAGCATGGCTGGGAACAGAAGAAGAAGATCAGAAGGTGAAAGACAGGTCAAAGAAAGCAAGAAGAAATATATGGATGCATATTCTCAGATAGTTACGGCCACTAGAGAGCCAACAGGAAGAGTATTGCATAGTGAGGGGAGACTATCTAAAAAAGGTTGTGATAGTTTAACAAAAGGGAATGTATTTGAAAGTGTAGAGGAATCAGATTACACTGGGAAGGATGAAACAGATTTAGAGGAGGTGAGAGAGGAAGCCAAACTAGATAGGGCAGAAGGAGGAATAAAATATATACAGAGATAGGATGGAATAGTGAGAAGACCCGCATTAGAACGGTGGAGAGTTCAGCTTGTAGAACATAGACGAGTTGTAGGGGGAAACTTGTATTTGAAAATATTGAGGAAGACACTGCTTAGACCAGGGGATATAACTCCCCTTCCACCCTGGTCACGAGGAGAGAGGGGGAGACTTAGAGCTCAAAATCAATCAGACCCAAATAAAATCACAGGGTTATTTCTTCTTTTGATTAAGGGAGCACAGGCCCAATATGTGCCCTGGGCCACACATGATCTCGATGGGCTAATCTCTCGCCTTCCTGATATCCACGAGGGTGCGGGAAAGACTGCTTGCTGTAGGAGATATAAAGGCATTTCTGGCTAAAGTTCTTGTGGGAGGAAAGATGACTGAAATTCTGGTAGCAGCACACATGAGAGGGGCTGTGGGAACCACCCAGGCTGATGGAGTTTCCTTTGATCATCACTGCCCCAATGTGTGGCAGGTACTAAGAACTGAGTGTCCCTCACAAGTGAATCCCAAGTCTTTAAAAGGAGAACAGCTGGGGGAAAATGACAAAGAACAAGAAAAAATCTGCTGTACCAGACAAGGAAGAGACAGGACTATCAGCTGTGATGGCTCCTATGAACACATCTCCCCCACTGCTGTTCAGTCACATCCTCGTGCTCCACAGATGGAGTATACATAGACAGTAAGGGAATCAATACACAAATGTTTCTTTCAGAACCCAAAGCAAATGTGTATTCTTTGGGAAAATTGGATGAGGATGTAGAGAAAAGTCTTAGTAAGTGGGGGAAGTACATTGAGGTTCAGGTCCCTGGGGCTAGAAAACCAGAAATTGCGTTTCATTGCACCATGATGTATGATACAGTTTGTGATCCTGACATGGAAAAACAGTGGTTAAGCAGAACAAAGGAACATAAAGTTCCTATAATGTCAGAATACATCATAATAGGGCCACAGGGGGCGGCTATGCAAATTGATGAATGTGAATTCACTAAAAACTGGTTTCAGGTTCCAAACTCAGTACCACATGTGACACTTTATGTGAATAATGGATGGGAATCAAAAGATTTGGGGCTCATGATGAAGGGGGCACAAACAGCTGAGTGGAAGAGTACAGAGAATCTTTTGATTTATCAATCTATTGACAAAACATTCCTTAAAATTCTTTGTGCTACTGTCATGGTAGGAACTCCACAGGAGGTAGTGATTGGTGATAACCCACTAATACAGAAGTCAGAATCACAGATGGTATATTCTAAAACGGCTAGTTACTAAAAGACATGGAAAGGCAGGTGCCAATTGAACTGTGGTTTCAGCATGATATAGATGTGGGCCTGGTGAAATCTGCCAGCCCAGTTAAAATAGAATTAAAATCAGGTGCATGCTTGCCAAGAAAAGCTCAATATACCTTGTGCCCCGAGGCTGAACAAGGTATTAAAAACACCATTGAAGGTTTAATTCAGGCAGGCGTGTTAATTGAAACATTCGGTCATTGTAACACTCCAATTCTACCCATTGCAAAAACAGACAAGTCAAAATGGTGTCTAGTACATGATTTGCGAGCAGTCAATGAAGTAGTACAGGACTGGCCAGCTGAGGTTCCTAATCCACACATGCTACTGACAAATGTTCCTCCTGATGCTAAGTATTTCACAGTAATTGATCTTTGTTCAGCTTTCTTCAGTGTTCCACTGGCCAAGGAAGGTAGGCACTTGTTTGCCTTCACGTATGCTGGTAAGCAGTATACATATACTAGAATGCCCCAAGGATTTAAGCATTCACCACGTGTTTAATCAGGTACTGAAAGCTGATCTTGATGATCTTTGTTTGGACAGTTGTCTCCTTATGTATGTTGACGATTTATTAATTTGTTCCTCATCACTTGAACAATGTCACCAATGGTGCTTATTCAACCTCAGCCCACTGTAGAGGATATTGCTCATGGTGTATGTCATCTGTTTGGAGCAGTGAGTGTTTATAAAAAGTGATGGAACCCCCATACAACATGCAGAACAGATAGGTCAATTGATCACTGCTATGATGTGTCCGAAGCGCTTAGCAATCATCAAGTGCCACGCACATAAAAAGGGCAATGATTTTGTTATAAGAGGTAACAATGCTGCAGACATGATGGCAAGGAAGGCATCAGGCTGTCAAGTAGCCGTAATGGCCCCAATGGTGCTTATTCAACCTCAGCCCACTGTAGAGGATATTGTCCGCATACAACAACAGGCAAATGCATATGAACAGTCAGTATGGCAGCAGAGAGGCGTCACTAGAAACATGCATGGGATTTGGCGCTCACATGAGGGATACATGATCACACCTACTGCACTTCTTACTATTCTGATTTCAGATGCCCATGGGTTTGATCATTGTGCAAAGGGAGAAATCATGAAGAAAATAAAACAGCAAGGATACTGGTCTCCATATTTACAGGCAATGGTAGACAATTTTTTGTCTGAGTGTGAAATTTGTGCTACAAATAATGTCAGAAAGGGAACACCAACACCTATAGGGCACATACCGGCACCAGAAGGACCATTCAAATATCTAGTGATGGACTATCAATCATAGGGGATGGTGGACAGGGTGAACAGTACTTTTAAAGCTAAGCTTAATAAGATCTGTGCTGACACTAAACTCAACTGGGTAGATGCTCTACCTCTTACACTAATTACCTATCGCATGCAAACTAACAGAATTACGCATCTAACACCGCATGAAATGCTTACGGGCCAGCCCATGCCTATACCATATTTAAGAGGTCCTTACGAAGGGCCTCCACTGGAGCAATTGCAGATGGAGTTAAAAGCTTATATGCAACAACTAACTGCTATACATACAGTTATCTGTTCACAGGAAAAAGATAGAGGCCCGAAAGGAGAAACTGTGGTTCCCTGTCCAGTGGTTCCTGGGGACCAGGTATACATAAGGGTGTTCAGGAGGAAGTGGAATGAGCCAAGAAGGGAAGGACCATACTGAGTGGTAAGATCAACTCCAACAGCAGTACAGGTAGAAGGAAGCACCACCTGGTATCACCTAAATCACTGTACCAGAGCACCTAGTTCGAGACCTAGGAAGAAAGAGGACCAGATAGTCCAAAAGGACCGCCTAGTGCCTGACATCTCAGAAGAGGAGACAAGACAAGAGCAAGGGGACCTAAATGATGGTGAGGGGAACCAATGGCTGGCTCTGTTGATGGTGGGGAAAAAGGTCAGTCAAAGATCATACCAACAGTGCCAGAAGGAGGACAGGGTCCAGTTGCTGAGGATGACTCTGGTAAGCCTGACGCACTGGTTGAAGGAAAAAAGGTAACTCACTGCTCTTACAATCAGAAGAAGGAGATGATCCATTCTCAAGACATGAGATGGAAAAGGAGGAGAGTCCTGGTGATGTACATGTTCCTGGTACACTTGTTGGGAATGTGCCCACTAATCCAGGCTCAGGCAGGCATCCTTTCTACGACAACCTTTTCACAATTAACTATTCCGTCCTTGAATAGTGATCAGAGCAATACTGAACTAGAGGTGAATGAGACAATCAGTAAGGTAAGACATAAGGCACACGTACCTTTAAAGCACCTGAATCAGAGTTATATTGAATCAGATTATGCTTGACAGACATGACAGAAGTCAAGGGAAAGGAGAGCTAAGGTTGCCAAACAGGAGAGGTTGCTAGAAACAGCTCAAGAAAATGAGTGGTATAAATGGGCAGCTTATGCAGCAAAAGAGTCCCAGATGAGTAATTGTCTAATATGTTCACCATCACCATTAAAAAGACTTGTGGTGGTACCTAACCCATATGATTATAGACAATGTGCTGAATATAATAAGGATTTCTGTCATTTGCGCCCAAAGCTCAGACCTTACTGTCCTGCGGAATGTTTAGCTTTCCTGGTAATCCAGACTACAGAGTATATTATAACTCATTGCAGTGGGGACTAGGGTGTAAACTCCTAGACATACGAGTAGACCTAAAAAAGAGAGAAACTCCTGTACACTGTCAGATTGACTACTCATTAGAATATGAGTGTTTTAACAGGTCGCATGTCATGTTATGGGGAAATTTCAAGGCACTTGCACTATAATGTGGCACCTAGACGAAGATTCCTTCTGGCAACCAGATGTCCTTAAAAAAACCGTGTATCAGGCCATCGCAACAGTAGACAAAAACATAAAAGTAATAAGGTCTTCAAATTGCGCTAACCAAACTTTGACATTCCCTCTAATATTCCCACATGCAGAACAAACAATAGCAATAGCTGATTTCTTTTGGCTTTGTGGAGGTCGACGGTTAAGAGCTGCTCTGCCTAGAGACTGGATGGAGATATGTACTAGAGTCCGTATGCTTCAGGAAATCACAATGACAAGCTGGGATGCAACCCAAGTATTTCAAGGGAATAAAAAGAACAATCATAGATCAAAAAGGGTGTATCAGTCAGATCTCAAGATGTATATATACTCAATCGGACAACCAAGGGGCATTCCAAACAAATACAGGGCCAGGGATGAGGTTAAGTCAGGATTTGAGTCCATATTTGTTTGGGTAACACCCAATAAAAATGCGGAATGGATTAACTATATTTACTATAATCAGCAAAGATTCATTAATTATACTGACAATGCATTGTCAGCCTTAGGAGAGGAGCTAGATGCTACGAGTAAAATGACATGGCAGAATAGGCAGGCATTAAATTGGTTTCTAGCAGAAAAAGGTGGTGTTTGTGTATTATTTGGGGATCTGTGTTGCACATTTATTCCTAACAACACTGCTCCTGAGGGAACTTTCACTGAAGCAATGAATAAACTAAAGAACTTGAGACAGGAGGTCGCTGAGAATGCAGGTAAAGATGCACATGCTTGGGATTGGTTTGAATCTATGTTTGGATGATGGGGGTCATGGTTTACAAGGATGGGAATACTTCTTGGGATTGGTATAATGATAGTTGGATTACTGTGTTGCTATGTAGTGCCTGTATTAAAATCTCTTCTAGTCAAGGCCACTGTTAAGCAAATGTCAATGTTGACTGGGACAATAACTCGTATAAGGGCGTTGAACATCCACAAAGACAATTTGATCTTATGCCCTATAAGCCAGAATGGAAGATTAATCAAATGCATCGGGATGGATTAGATTCCAGTTCGTCCAGTGAGGACGAAGAAGTTGTTGATGAGCCATGCCCTGGGTGTACGTACTAGCTTGACCTCTCCCCAAAGGGTGGCCACCTGCGATATGCAAAGTATCTGGGCCGAAGAAAATCATTGAAAAAGGATGTGATGAAATTTTATTTTTGCCTTTTCTATTTTTATATTTTTGAATTTTTACATTTTCTATTACAATGTAATCATATGTGATTAAGAGACAAGATTTATTAATCAAACTGAGAAAATTGTTTTGTATGCATGTTTATTAGTCCGTACTTGTATCAGCTATATGTGCTTAACCGACTGTGTACTCTACATAACCGTGACAACCACAGGCAAGTGCTGAAAAATGTATGCTCACGTTTACAAACACTGTTTTCATTCTTGTGGTTAGGGAAAGGGAGGCAGAATCTTTACTCCTTTCTAGTTCATGGGAGAGGAGATGTTTGGTTCTGATCTCCAGAGAGAGTGGTTTCAGGATTTGGTCATTGGATGATGACTGATGTGATCATATATTGATCACTAGTTAGTGTAAATAATGGGACTGGATTGTGAGATTACTCTCTTAAGTTAGGTGGGGCTTAGTAAGCCCCAGAGGAAGAAAATATATAGAAAATATATAGAAAATATGTATAAGAAAATATCTATGACGTGTAATCAGTATGTATAACTCACTTCTGGATATGTTAATGAAGTGTA
>JAOUWY010000054.1:27003121-27016927 GCA_025728095.1 Prietella phreatophila | reverse complement strand
ATGGACTGGCACCCTGTCCAGGGTGTACCCCACCGTGTGCCCCATGCTCCCTGGGATAGACTCCAGGTTCCCCGCGACCCTGAAGAAGGAATAAGCGCTAGAAAATGCATGGATGGATGCTAAAAAATAAGATTAGTTATTGAAAGTCACAGAGAGCTGAAGAATGTGTTGTTTTCCTACTTTAAGTTTTAGCTTAGCATTGACTCTTCAATGTTGAATCATCAGTAACAAGTCAGGTTTTTTTTAAAGGTCGTTACATAGTGGCAAAACATATAGGGTTGCCGCCTCACAGCTCCAGGGTTGTTCGTTTTGTCCAACCTCTCAAAAATATGCTGGTAGGTGGATTGACTGCTCTAAAATTGCTCCTAGGTGTGTGCTCATGGTGCCCTGTTATGTACTGGTGTATTTCTGCGTCATGGCCAGAATAGTATACGCATCCACAGCGACCCTGACCAGGGTAAAGTCAGACATAAAGCTGAAGATAAAACTGAACACAAAGTTGAAATCGAATGAATGAATGAATGATAACGTGTCATCTATCCCTCCCTCCACCTCCCTACTCTCATCAGATGAAAATGCCGAGCTACCGCAAGCGTGTTGGATGAATACCGATGAATAAAACCGTTTTCGAGCAAGATATCCTGTTCATGCTGAAATGTATCACACAAGGAAAATGGGTCATGATTTATGTATTACGTTGTCTTTACCGTACATGAAATTAAGGATCGATCCTATCTGTAATCCGTAGTGCATTTGCTATCTTCTTGCTTCCTCTTCTTGACGGCCCTTGTCTTTTTCTAACCTCGTACTTCACAGACACAAAGGCCAATCTTTCTGAAATAAATGCATTTCAATCAATTGCAGTGAAATGATTCATATAAACTGTCAAATATAAGACTTCTCATTCCTTCACTGCAGGCTTCACCTAGCAGCAAGCAACGGGCTTATAAATAGCCTCAATGTTTTCCTTGCCCACGGTGTCAACCTACGCACAGCAGATGCTGCTGGTAAGAGTCATTCTCCACTCTTAAATGAACCATTGTACTTGATTTTGCACTGATTGTGGGATGACGATATGCGACTGAGCACATGTAAAGCATGTCTCGTACATTAATAGCTTCTTATTCTGCAGGTAAAACCGCACTGCATCTTTCTTCAAGAGGCGGCCATTCGGCCTGTGTGCAGCGTTTGTTGCAGGTACAGCAAGTTTTGCTTTCACTCACTAACAATTGCAGGAAGAATGGTCGGTGAACTAGCTGCCTTGGAATAACAAGTTAAGCTTGTGCCATGTTTGCTGTAAAACAACCCTGCCAAAAAAAAAGCTCTTTCATAAGCCTGTTGAACAAGATCTAGTGACAGCTGTTTTGTTTTCTGTTCTTTGCTGCCTGTAGTCTTTGTGCTTTTCTCCTTTGTTCCCTCACATAAAATACTTAAGCTGAGGCAAGGTCGGAGCAGGTTTTTGTACCATAGCAACACAACCTCCTCAGTGTACAGTAAACAGTGAGAAATCATAAAATAGCTACTTCGGGGTTAAGGAAGATAGCGTCGGTGCTGCTACCTGGGTGAAAAATGATAGCCTTGACTAAAGAAAAAGCAGTGGCAATGACAGAAATTACAGAAGGAATTTTTAATCATTGTTGGTGTCATTAAATAATAATAATAATAATAATAATAATCATCATCATCATCATCATAGGTTTTTTTTTTTTTTTTATGTCAATCTGTAGAAAGAAAAGGAATGTGTTTAATCTGTAATGATTGATCCATTCAGTTAATAATCGAAGATTGCTTTGCAGTGTAAAAGTCCTGTTGACAGCACAGATCTGCAAGGGAGGACAGCTTTACATGAAGCAGGTGAGCAGAACACCTAATACCTCTTACATGTCTTTGTGACAGACACCACCTTTGTTCATTATATTCCCCAACAGTATTTCTCACGGAGACCAGGACTGAATACTAAAGACCCGAAATTCTACATTCCACGTTTTGTGTCATTGTCCAATGAGTAACTAATGACGGCATATTCCCTTATGACTATGGCCACATCCATTATAAAGCTTTATATACTCCACTGCCACTTTATAAGGAAAAACTGGATAGGAACAATTGCTGGTGTGTGATGGGTGTTCTGGTGCAGTATGGCTGCTGTCGCATCATCCAGGTGGATGCTACACACTAGCGGTGGTTAAGCAGACTAACCCCCCCCCCCTTATATGAAAGTGCTTTGAGTGTCTAGAAAAGTGCTATATAAATGTAACTGTAACTAACTAACGATACTGTGTAGCACACGCTTTCTCTCAGAACAGCCTCAATTCTTCATGGCATGATTTCCACAAGGGTGTCTTAGTGGTTAGCACGTTCGCCTCACACCTCCAGGGTCTGGGGTTCGATTCCTGCCGGGGCCATATGTATGTGGAGTTTGCACGTGCACAGGGGTTTCCTTCGGGTTCTCCGGTTTCCTCCCCCAGTCCAAAGACATGCATGGTATGTCTTTATTGTGGTAGACTGATTGGCGTGACTGTATGTGTTTGAGTGTGTGTGTGATTGTGCCCTGCGATGACACCCTGTCCAGGGTGTACCCCGCCCCTGCCCGATGTTCCCCCTGAAGAAGGAGTAAGCAGCAGTAGAAGATGGATGGATGCATGACTTCCATGTTGATATGATTGCATTATTTGCAATCATATCAGCACATTCTGCACATTATGATTGCAGATTTGTCAGCGGCACATTCATGCTGTGAATCGGCCATTGTACCACATCGCAAAAGTGCTCTATTGGATTCAGATTTAGTGACTAGAAAACATTCCCCACACCAATATACCACCAACCTGAACCGTTGACACAAGGCAAGTTGGGTCGATGGATTCATGCTGTTGATGCCAAATTCTGACCTTGCCATCCTTGCAATGAGTCACAAAAGTGATGATACCCATGTAGAGGAATGTACTATAATAAGAACTGCAGATCACACCATAATCTGATATTAGTCAGGCCAGGCAGTATTTTTCCAACTGTCCAGTTTCAGTGAGCCTGTGCGAACTCTATCCCCAGGTGACCGTTCTTGTCTCAATGCCTGCTGTTGCAGCTAATCCACCTTCCAAGTGTTGTGCATTCCGAAATGCCTTTCTGCTCATCACAGTTCTAAAGAGTTGCTATTTAATTGCCTGACTGTCACCTTGGACCAGTTTGGCCATTCGCCTCTGACCTCTCTCATCAACAAATGGTTTGTTTTACAAACCAGTCTGTCTGGCACTGACAACCATGCCACAGTCATGTCACCCAGGTCAGATTTTCCACCTTTCTGATGTTTGATCTGAACATTAACTGAAGCTTGTCACCAATATTTACATGATTTTATGCAATTCATTTGTCCTGCTGGATAATTGTATGAAAGCAATGCAGTGACCATGGGTACACTGGCCGGTGAGCGTATGTCAGAATTATTATTTTACCGCTTCCTGTAAACTCGGTTATCTGGTAAATGGTAAATGTGCACTTATATAGCGCTTTTATCCAAAGCGCTTTACATTGTGTCTCATTCACCCATTCGCGCACACACACACTCACACACCAATGGTAGCAGAGCTGCCATGCAAGGCGCTAACTTGCCATCGGGAGCAACTTGGGGTTCAGTGTCTTGCTCAAGGACACTTCGGCATGTGGAGTCACCCGGCACGTGAATTGAACCACCAACCCTACGATTAGCAGACAACCTGCTCTACCACCTGCGCTACAGCCGCCCATCTGCATATCAATTGGCAAATGAAGTAATTTTTTATTACAGAAAAGAGAGTTTCAGGGAGTTGCAAAAGTGAGTACACCCCTGGAATGTGCTATATTGAGGAGGGAATGTGCTATATTGAGATCTGCAGATCATTTTCCAGATGGCACATTTTGCACAGTGTCACAATGATTGTTGAAAGAACTGATATATAGTGACGTGAAGGTGAGCAGCACACTGATGTGTCCCCCATGTGATTTATAGATTTAATCTAGCACAGTACATTACCACCAAAACCGGGTGTTCAGTGGTCTCATGGATGGTGCCACATACAGTATATTCTCTCTCCAGGGGCCAAAACATTTAATACATCTGCTTGATGCTTTGGGTCACTGTTATTTTTTTATGTCTTTTATTGGTCGATTGCGTTTTATAATCTTACATATATTTAATGAAACAAATTATTTTAAAAAATGAGTGAGGTCAACATGCAGTAGGATTTCAGTTTGCCTTTTCTGGGATATTTCCTGCTGAATAATCAATGTCTTGTGTTTGTGTCATATTCACAGACTTCTTTGCCAGTTTTAAATAACGTTGCTGTCATATTTCCTTTGCTGTGTATATTGTAATAATTGTATTTTCAGTTATTCCAAAACCTACCCGATTTTGGGCCGTTTCCCTGATATGTAACCAGACTGTTTATGATTACCAGTCACAATAAACATTGACCGTTCCGTCCATAAGTATTTGGACAGTGAACGATATTTGTGCTTTTGCCTCTGTACACCACCACAATGGATTTGAAATCAAGCAATCGAGATGTGATCAAATTGTACACATTCAGCTTTAATTCAATGGGCTTAATATAAATATTGCATGAACCATTTAGGAATTACGGCCATTTGACTTTTTTTTTTTTTTTTTTTTTTTTTTTTTTTTTTTTTTTTTTTTTTACAGAATCCCTCAATTTTCCCAAGCTCAAAAATAATTGGACAAACTAACATAATCATAAATATTCTGATTATTATTCATACTTGTTATACATCACCAAATGCTGAGTTTCCTGCCTTGAGGTGCTTTGCCAGAACTGTACTGTAGCCACCTTCCTTTGCTGCTTGTTTGTAGATCTTTCTGACTTCAGTTTTGTCTTCAGTAAGTGAAAAGCATGCTCAATTGGGTTGAGGTCATTGGACATTTAAGAACGTGTCATTTCTTTGCGTTAAGAAGATGTGGTATGTTTTGGATCATGGCCCTTCCTTTCTTTTTCCATACTTTTCTCTTCCCATCATTCTGGTACAAGTTAATCGTGCATCAGAACTGGTCAGGCTTTTAAGAGTTAGAGTAAAAATTGTATTTATTTTATTGAATTATTTTTTTTTTTTTTCCAGCAAAGTCTTATCTGGCCTTTCTGTTCTTGAGTGTTACCAGTGGTTTTGCATCTTGAGGTAAACCGTCTGTATTTACATTCACGAAGGCTTCTCTTGATTTGTAGACTCTGACAATGATACACCTACCTCCTCCAGAATGTTCTTGACTTGGTTAAATGTTGTGAAGGGGTTTTCCTTCAACAAAGATAGAATTCTGCGATCGTCCACTTTAGTTGTCTGACAATGTCTTCAAGGCGTTTTGGTGTTGCTGAGCTCGCCCGTGCATTCTTTCTTTTTAAGAATGTAACAAAAATAGATCTGTTTTTCTTTTTCAGCCTAACGAGGATTTCCTTCACTTGTATCGACACCTCTTTGGACTGCATATTGAGAGTTCCCCTGAACATCTGCAAACCAAATGCAAATTCAACACTTGGAATCAACTCCAGACCTTTCATCAACTTAATTTGTGATATAATAATGAGGAAACGGGCTGCGATTATTCCAATTAAATTTGAGCCTGTGAAAATGGAGGGACTCTGTAATAAATGGCCGTAATTCCTAAATGGTTAATGCAGTATTTTTTGCTAAGACCGTTGAATTAAAGCTGAGAGTTTACTCTTCAATCACATCTCGATTGCTTCATTTCAAATCCATTGTGGTGATGCACAGAGGCAAAAATACCAAAAATGTGTCACTGTCCAAATACATATGGACCTGACTGTATATACACTCAGCATGGTATGAGTGGAACCCACATGATGTTTATATTAGCTTGTTTATTCAGCTTATGCAGGTCACACAACAATAATCAAAATGCTGTGTAGCAGCGGTGCAAGTGTCGGTGCTGTCGACAAGGTAAGAACAAAACTTGGATCTGTGTGCTTTTGCACTTCACTACCTAACTGCAGCAATAATTACACCAGACACTGAAAAAAGTTCAGTTTACTTGCTGCAAAGTCTTCCTTGTTCTAGAAGCTCTGTGTGTATATATACCCTAACTGCCACACCTAATTATCAAGCACCTGTAGTCATCGCAAATGACTGCTTGAATCTGTTTACATTTGACCACATCCTTAAAGCGAAGATATACTGTAAAATTATCATCAATTAATGCAAGGAAGGAGACATGTAAAGGAAATAAAGATGGCGATATTTATATAGTGAAGAAAGCTTTGTTACAGTTATTTTAATACAAGTTGTAAGCCAGAAATTTATACAAATGTCAGATGTTGTGGTTTATGTAATTAAAAAAAAAAAAGGTTTTTTTTTCCCCTCAGGATGGTCGTTCTCCTTTGCTGATAGCAGCACAGATGGGCCATACCAGAGCTTGTCAACAACTTTTAAATTGTGGGGCTTCAGTCAATCTTCGAGACAAGCAAAATAAGTATGCTGTTTTCTTTCTGTTCTGAGTCACTGTGATTTTAAATTACATTTATTTCTATTTTTTGAAAATAGTATATTCGAAAATATCACATTCAAGTACAATAAAAAAATGGCACACGGGATTGGTTGGAATTCCTTTGTGAGCAGGTGGGAGGAGGATTAAAAGCCAATTCCTGCACAGCTTTAGAATATGGACAACTTGTGTGTGTTAATAAAAATATTACAAAACAGAACAAGTATTTAAAGATCCAGTTAGGAATTGTTTCATTGTCATCTTAAGTCTAGACCTACAGTAATGATAAATGCATACATTATCTGTGGCGCCCAAGTGGCGCAACAGATTAGTATTTGCCCTATGGTTGGGAGATCACGAGGTAATACCATGACAATGCCACAAACAATCTGTGGCCAGGAGCCAGTGTAGGAAAACTTCCTGTGTTCTCTAGGTGGGAGGGGTGGCATACTCCTTCTCTCTCTCTCTCTCTCTCTCTGTCTCTCTCTCTTGCGCTCTCTCTCTTACACTCTGTCACACTCCGTCTTATGATAGCAGTGGCTTATGATAGTAGTGGCTGGAATTGGCTGAACTGAAGAGAAAAGTCCATTTTTATGGTTCTCCCATAATAGCTGCACTTCCTGTTTGGCCAATTAAGAATACTTATTTAAGAATACATGTTTGCTGAATGAGGTCGTCCGTCAGTGCTGCAGTACTGAGAGAAATCAATACTGGATTGTTGGAGTGTGCTTCAAAGAAAATAAAAGGAGATGAATTGTATATAAAACAGCATTACAGTCTTTTATTGATGGAAGTATGTGTTTATATAAAATCTTTACACACAGGAGTTGTGGTAAATATGGAAAACGTCAGGGCGGTGTTGTCTGGTGTGCTCCTTAATAAGAGAATACATACGATGAATGAACTTTTGTACACGTTTATCTAATAGAGATGAGCCATGGTACCAAAATGTGCTCTGAGGATCTGCTATAAGGTCTCAATGACATCATCTCTGTATATACTGTAAAGTGCTGTTCCCTCTGGGTTTTTGTGTGTGTGTGTGTGTGTGTGTAGGACTGCACTCATCTTGGCTTGTGAGCACGTTTGCCGTGAAGTAGTGGAGGTCTTGCTGAAGCATAAGGCAGATGTCACTACCGTGGACCTGCATGGCCATGACGTGTGCCACTACGCCCAGCTTAGTGCAGACCAAGCCTTGATCACGATGATCAAACAAGCCTGGGATGCAGCCAGCAAAGGCAAGTCATCTAAAGCAAACAGCAGCTTAACTCTAGGGAGGAAAAGTTGTATCTGGCAAGATTTGGCAAGTAGTAGTATTGTTTTAGTCCAGCCTATTCTGCTTCCTCTGAAACATGGCTGTACATGTAGCTCGTACAATACATTCTTTTGTTGATTAGAGATATTGCAGGGAGATATCAGAGTTATGCGACGTATATGGATACATTATCAGAAAACTGTACTCAGTTGTTCCTGAAGGCCAGAATTGTTATAGTGCAGCTTAATGGCCTATGGGGTTGGTTTTCTCATTGAATGCCGGTACATCAGTGCTTTAAGCTAGAAATAAATGAACTTGGCAAGAAGTGCCATTTATTACAGATCGCTGATCCCAGTTTTGTCTACTCTTGTCTGCTTCCCTTAAGCCTTTATGGGTGTGCGCATGGCACATGTTGTATTCTGTTAGATGTTGTTGGCACTTGTCTATGAATGAGCTTATTAAAGAAAAAACGTGAGCTGAATCAATGTTTCAGCTGTCTGGCATTTGGATGTAGGCCCCTACTGAATACATTAAAGTAGTTTCTCTTCTGAAGAAGTATTCTGATGTATTTTTCAAGTGCTGACTGCTGTGAAATTTACGACAACATAAAACAAAGCCACAGCCCCAAATGACAAGAATTGTGTTATGACCCTGGCTGTAGAACTAGCCCTGAGCACTGTTGTTCATGCTGTAAATAAAATAAAGAAAACACATCCATGAAAATATTATAGACTTGGTGCTGAAACAATGAACAAAATCTCAATGATAAATAAATGACTCCTGATTTTTTTTTTGTTTTTGTTTTTATACTGCTTTAGAGGCTTCCAGGACTGGTCCACAGTTACAGCAGCAGGTAAGGATGGAATGGAAAACTGGGTCTCAAAGGGAAGGGTTCGAATTGTTATTCATGAGTCATGTTTTAAATGATTTAATGACAGTACTAAGACAAACACGTCCTACCTCCATTTCTTCGGCTTGGTTTTACTCTGGCTCGCCACCAGTATCTAAACAAAAGCTCTTCTCCTGGTTCTCCTGCTTTTGTGTCTATTAATCTTACTGCAACCTCGATGCCAAACTGCTAATAATAAAGAAGCAGCCCAATTCTGTTTAGCGATGGGTGATGTTCAATCTCTGCCATGTTAAAATCAATAATGGAAAAAAATGAAGGCATGCTGTTTTTCTTTTCTTTTCTGCAGAGGTCAGTGAATAATGAAACACATGCTCTTGTGAGGACGCTGAGTGTACAGGTAAGCATAATATTACTGGTGATTCAGAAATTAAACTGTACGTTCTATTACTGTACAATTATTCAACTTTATCCTAGTTATGCCTGAGCTAAAGAGGGGACTAATAGATTATGTAAAATTGTAGTATAATGGAGCGTAGTATCACTAATATTATAATAACGAGTCTTTATTGGTCACATATACAGTAGAGCACAGTGAAATTGTGTTCTTCGTATACTCCAGCCTGTCAGGAAGCTGGGGTCAGAGTGCAGGGTCAGCCATGACACAGCACCGCTGGAGTAGAGAGGGTTAAGGGCCTTGCTCAAGGGTCCAACTGTGGCAGCTTGGCGGTGCTAGGGCTTGAACCCCCGACCTTCTGATCATTAAGCCTTAACCGCTAAGCCACCACTGCCCATTATATGCTAAAAAATATATACAGGCTGCCACTGTTGGGCCCTTGAGCAAGNNNCTTGAGTAAGGCCCTGAACCCTCTCCGCTCCAGGGGCGCTGTATCATGGCTGACCTCGCACTCTGACCCCGTCTTCCTAACACGCTGGGGTATGCGAAGAAACTGTGCTGTAATGTATATGTGATCAATAAGACTCATTACAGTATTATGCTATTCACCCAAGTAGCCCTACATCTTATAAACACCTTTTCAGGAAGCTTCATGTTTCTTCACAGTCATTATCTCTTTTTAAAGGCTCCTGCTAAAGGCCCAGCTTCAGGCATCAGCTGTCTTAACACTGTTCCCCCACAGCAGCATGCAGTGAGTAACTCGCTATAGGTGAATGGTGGTGGTGATGGAGTCATACAGCAGCTGTTTTCTCTCCACTGAACCAGCAGGAATTATTTCTGTGGCATTTAGTTGTGAATAGAATAACCTTTCATTAACGAGTGCTCTCTAAATTACAGAAGGAGTATGGGAGCCATTCAGAAAAGGGTAAGAGTTGGACTTTAGAATTGTAAACAGTAGCACATATAATGATGGCTCTGCTGTTTTGACACTCAATTTTTGTGCCTTCAAGGAAAAGATAACCTACCGAGTTATCATCCGGATTGTGCACAGGTATATTCCTTATTCTAATAATCATCTCTCTTATTGTTCCTTTCACTGGGTCCTTTCATTTTTACATTCATTATGACACGATGAAGGTGACATTCAGCCATTCCATTTTTATACCTTCACTACTTTTATCTGTCAATTTGATTAGGATTAGAAAGCACATTTCTGTAATGTAGGCAATGATAACATTTTTCTCTTCACTATGTTGCGCAGTCTCAACGATGAGTATGTAATCTGAAGTTAAGCCCTTGACTGCTCAAAGAGATCTGCTAACAGAATATTTCAGCAGAAGGTCTACTTCTCTATCAGTTCTTGAAAAATTCTCTTCCAGGTTAGACACCATGCCCCTCATTCAGCAGCTCCGGCCTCATTCAAAGCAAAGGAGGCGCTGACTGGTGAGGCTGATCTCCTTAAGAGGGAACTGTGGGACACGAGGCGGAGGCATGATGCTGCCCAGGAAGAGCTGTTCAGGTTGGATGCGGCTCTAGTCCTACGCACTCGGGACTATGAGGAGCTGAGGAGAAGTAGTGAGCGAGCACTGCAGCAGGCCCATAGCCATGCATGGGAGCTGGAGGAGGCGCTGGGGGAGGTGCAGCGTAGAATGGCCGGCTCCGAGGCTAGGGTGAGGCAAATGCAGGCACATTTAGTAGCCATGCGTGAGAACCTAGTGGAGGATCTGAGAGTACAACTGCTCGAAGCCAGAGCAGAGCTGCATCGAGCACACGAAGAGCTTGGCCAAAGCAAGAGGGAAACTGAGCAGCAAAAAGAGAGGAATGACATTCTCCTACAGGAGGTCCACAAGCTCGCTGAGGAGCTGCTGAAGAAAGAGGACACAAATGCACTGCAGGCAAGTCGGGAATCTCCGAGAACCCAAATGGCTTGTAAGGAAATACAAACCCCCTCGGAATGGAAGCCTGGTTCTCCAAAAACTACCATGACGGATCTTACGAGCGAGACTCTTCAGCGAGAGCTGGATAAGAAGAGCTACGTCAGCGTAGAGGAGCACGAGTCTATAAGAAGCTCACTCAGTACTGCACTTCAACAGGCACAAAGCCAGGCTCAAGAAGCACTGCTGAGGCAGCAGAAAACCAGTGAGGAAAATCAGAGTCTCACAAGAGAACTGCAGGAGCAGAGGACAGAGCTGGACACTCTGCACGAGGCCCTACAGGCCCGGTTTGTGCCTGTGGCTATGCTGGAGATGAAGGAGAATGAGGTAGCTCAGCTTAGGCTGACTCTTAAACAGATGGAGAAGAGCATGGAGAGGGATGAGGAAGGCGAGAATGCAGGTGCTGAACTGCAGAAGCCGCCTCAGCCTGAGCAAACATCTCGGTGCGATAGATTCACACAGACTGGGGAAACTCTGGAAAAGAGTACACCCTCCTCTGTCAACCGTAAGGAGGAGACCGAAATGCTACTAACTACTGCTGATGGACAAAATAAGGTTTCATCATTCAAACCACATTTCTATTCAAACTAGATTATTTCCGATAGCAGTGTAAATGTGTGATAGTTCTAGCAGTTTGTTTGTTTGTTTGTGGCTTACCCAGACTGTTTTCCATTCCAGGATTCAGAGATAATAGTGGAGGCAGAAGGTCAGAGGGCGGCTCAGAACAGCTCAACACCCAGCAGTGTCCATGGGCTTGTGCCCTCAGACAGCAGCACCATCCTGCAGGCCCACATTCAGAGCCTGCAACAGCAGCTAGAGGTCAGTCCCCCCTACACCCCGGCTAGTTTAAAAGACCTCTCTGCTACTCCACTCTTAGCACATACAGGCGCTAACTTATTCTGCTTGGATTATGTTTGCAATTTCATCCATAATATTTTGCACCTACACTCTCGGTAGTGTTTTCTAATGAATTGTCTGATCGAGACTCTTTGGACTGAAAAGCTTTTGACCCTTCCAACACAAACCACTACAAACCAGATCATTATTTCTATTCATGAGTATATTTGCTTCAAATTGTCACGTACGTAGTCTTTCACTCAAAACCATCATGCTCTCAGCAGAAATGAATTCCGCTAGTGGCTGAATGGAAGCCAAAGACATAGATGTGATACCAATCTTATGCTTTCAATAGGTATGTGCATATTCTTATTGCATTACGGTGCAGGAAATGGGCCAGCAGTGGGGTTCTAGCACTTTTTTCCGAGCAGCAGAAAACGGAGACTACCTCACACCCACCTGTACACATGAGCCCCGTATCCGGAGAGACCCTCACTTTAGTTGATTGTGCACAAATTGCTACCAACAAGCATTTTGCCATTTTACCCACATGCTGGAGTTTGCCATGAAATTGTCTCATATTATCAGGAGAATCGAGATGGCTTGAACTAAATTACATTTTCGAGTGCTTATTGAGGTGAAATTAATTTGACAAAACCTCAGCCACTCAACCCAACTGTTATGTTGGGGGAAAATAAAGTTACCTCTGTTATGTTATGGGTCAAAATGATTTCCACAATTTAAATACACACAAAAACAGCAACGAACAGCTTAAAACAGTAAACCTGGTTCTTTCTCCTGCTGTTACTCTCTGGCTAATATGTGTATTTGGCCAAGGTTAAGGTCGAGCTTTCTTGCCTTATCTGTAAACTTCTGCTATGGAGGCAGAGATAACAGAGTCGGTTCTCCCGGCTTATGCAGAAGTGAACTAAAAAATGCTTATTGCTCTGTGCATCCTTAATACATTTCTGTTTGATCAGGTGCATGACCATTCTCCATTCAAATCATTTACATAACCAGGGCACAAGCTATAGTATGTGTGTTGTGTATAATTACAGTGTATGGACTTTTTTTTGCCCATTCATAATGTAAGAGCTAGTATAAACGTCTGAGTGATTTGAATGGGACAATTAATTGCAATTTATCTCTCCCTCTCTCCCTCTCTCGCACACGCTCTCTCTCTCTCTCTCTCTCTCTCTCTAGAACTCTGAAAGACATTATAGACAAGTTCTTGGTATATATCGTGCACGTCTTCTCAGTGCAGCACAGGTATGATTTAAAGCTTACAATGCTATACCATACCACATGTACAGTATATTGTCTTTAATAACCACTTTAATTTCCAGGACTCTTTCATTGGTCTCACACTCCTGACTCTTTACACCACATATGCCTTCCTATAAATTTCACGGTACTTACTGAATATTTTCTAGAATAATCATAGTTAATATTATACGCAGTGTAATATTAAACTATGGTTAATATGCTTGTAGATGGATCATTAAATAATGTGCTTGGAGCTGGAGGGGTTAAATGGTTGATATGTTTGACCCTAACAAAAAAAAAGCAAACCAAAGCAGTGTTAGATATAGTTAAGGACTAATCGTTGTTGTTGTTGTTTTTGTATTTTCAGGGTTACATGGATGAGGAGGCCAGATTGGCACTGATTCAGATTGCCAAAATGAGACAGGAGTGTGTATGTTGATCGTTGCTTATCTCTAACTCTCTCTATCTGAGTGTGTATGTGTTTGCGTGAGAGAGAGAGCGAGAGAGAGATGTATAATTGTATTACTGCTCATGTTTAGAATTGAAACCACTTGTGAAATATCAGTGACAATTACTGTACACAAGTTTATGTGCCTTTTATTCAATATTATGTAAATATATGAAATAATTATTATTTGATCAAATGTATAATATGTACAAATTACTGTTCTTTTTTTTACGGCTTCTTCTAAAGAAAATATTCACCATCAAAGCTCTTGTTCTTTTTTCTTGTTTTTTTTTTTAAAGATCTAAACTTTACACTTTACACATATAAACTTTATTTATATA
>JAOUWY010000054.1:26985522-26995536 GCA_025728095.1 Prietella phreatophila | reverse complement strand
AAGTACTAAGTCATGTTTTGCAGAGGGGTCAAATACTTATTTCCCTCATTAAAATGCAAATCAATTCATAACATTTCTGACATGCATTTTTCTGGATGTTTTTGTTGTTATTCTGTCTCTCACTGTTCAAATAAACCTAGCATTAAAATTATACACTGATCATTTCAGTGGGCAAACGTACAAAATCAGCAGGGGATCAAATATTTTTTTCCCCCACTGTACAGTAAAACCTTTAGGTTGTCTGGAATGAACACATAAAGCTCCATACTGCTGCTAACATAATATTCTGGAAAGAATATTATGTGAGCATTAAAACCACCTGATTATTGTTGATGATTACACATCAGTTGTACTGGATGAATGAGCTCTGAACTCATTCTGCCCCATGTGCAAATGAGTGAAAGAACTGATCGTTAGCAGCGAGGCTGTCTGAGTCAGCAGTATGACCCCAGTGGAAACCACAGACATCAGCACTGTCGCTCTGCACTCTCACAGACTCTGTTCCCCTATGAGTTTGGCCCAGAGTTGACCTGTGGCCTGATTAGCACACCCGGACAGCTTTGGAGCAGATTACAATTTGTCAGTTAGCCTCAGTGCAACATTTAGACTTGGTGCGATTTCCCTCCCACTGATTTCCAGTGAACTTGTTAAAGACTACAGCTGGGATCTAATGAATGTGTTGAGAGCATCAGAAATTAATAAACATGTGGTTAGGGAGGCAGGGTAAACATCTGTGGGACCTACAAGTATGCTTTCAATAAAAGGTTATTAAATGAAACACTTTTACACAATGCTTTTTTCTGCATTGTTTTCCTTTCGCAACTCACCAGTTGAATCTCTGCTGTATGGATATGCAAGCTTTTGTTAGATGGTTTGTGGCTGTGGCCAAGATTTATTGAACAGCTTAGTCCAGGATAACAGGTTGTTAGCAGGAGACCAGGAATATGCTATCTGCCCTCCCCTGCGGCTTGCCAGGGAAGCTCGTCGGGAAATCACAGATGTCTTTACAAATATTTACTTTTGCCCCACAACATCTGTTAGATGTATTGTTTTCAAATTCCCCACCACCACCCAACTAGGGATTGTCCAGATGTTCCCAATAACTGCTGCTTGTTTAACCACGATGGGACAGCGGAGGTGCCCTTGGGCAGGTAGGGGCCTGTTCTGCTCTTTAATTCACAGCACTACCTAGTCTAGCTGGATCATGGCAAATGTGGGCACTGGAAGGCCCTTAATATTAAATAGTGTTTGTAGTGGTTGGGCTTAGGGTGGGCCTGTTCTGGTATGTTCCTGCATGTTAGTGAGTTCCCATGCGCCATTGAATTCCTGCATGATCTGACTGCGTCAGTAGATGTTCAGGCAGAAGGTATTATTAATGATTTATACACTGCCTGTTAGCTGTTATCCCCATGAGATGTTTAATCATCAGATGCCTTTGGATCGGAACAGCGAGCCTGCCCAGAAACTGGGATGCCTGTGGTTTGTGAGGGTGTGTTTAATTTCTCCTGCTGAAGCGTGTGGTGTTAGGGGACAGATGGGCCCCTCTGTGGGGCTACCTAACCTGCAGAGTACATTCTGTGGGTCCAGATTCATTAGTTCTGCACTGTGTATATGACCCACTGCAGATATGCTAACCTCTGCACTGCCAGACAGCATGAAACAGCAGGTCTGTGGAGGTTCGGGGAGACAGCTAGGAGCTCCCCAGGCAAGATATAGCTTAAACTCAGAGCACCTCTCTGCAGTGAGTATACTGAAGACTGTTGTAATAAGTGTCATTTTTGCATACTATAGGGTGTCCCAAAAGTCTCCATTCATTGGGGAAATTAATATTTTTAAGACAAATGTCTATCTATCTATCTATCTATCTAGCTAGCTAGCTCGCCTTTGACTAAAGAATAACGTATTGAAATTATTCACATGGATGGATCAGGAAGCTGTTGCAAGATTGTGATGGTGAGCACATCACACACAACACCGTTGCCAAACTTCTTAACAAATTCAAAAAGAAAGTGATGTGGACCCACCGAGGAGTGGAAATCCACAAACATCCACTGACAAAGGCACAACCGATATGGTGCGGCCAAACACAGTCCCTTATGTATAGAGACTTTTGGGATACCCTATAATCATGATTATTGGTGTAATCTCACTCATACTTTTATTACTTTTTGCTTGTATCTGCTTCTAACCAACTTGTTTTTTGGTTCAGCTTTCCAAAAATAGAAACAAACCAATAGCCCAATTTAAACCGCCATGACACTAACCAGGCAGTTATTAAAAATAAATAAGCGAATGCTGTAAGTGTATCATATTTGTGTTAATGATCCTGCCTTTTCTTTGTCTTTCAAACTTCATATCTGCTCGCTTTCACCCGAATGACAGTAAAAACGTCCCGCTTGTGCCATTCTTATCTGTATGTGTATCTATTTAGAACACACTATTTGTTCAACCTGGATAATATATTCATAGCCATTTACCTAGTTCTTATGTACAGTATGGTTAGTAGCCATGTTTATTTGCTTGTATTTATATATCTATGTATGATTTGTATGTCTTTGTTAGGTTGTTGAGCACATGTGACACGCTTTTATCACAGAAGTTGGAACAGACTCTTTCGGAGGATCCAGCAGCCCATTAGCAAGAAAGAACAAGAGAGAAGAGAGTGACAGCAGAGGGGAGGAGTATGTGGTAAATTATTTTTGCTGGCAGATGTTCACAGACCCAAATATGCACAGGTCTGTAGACCTGGCAGTTCCTCACTCCTGCAAGGCTACCTTTGTATTTTTCTTTCTTTCTTTCTTTTTTCATGATGCATGCAGGAGAAGTTGTTATTCTGGCTGTTTTACAGCAAGCATTCATCTGAGCTGTCATCACTTCTAACCGCTTTGGTGGAAATGATTTCACTCCCTTATTAAGGGAACTCCAGTGAAACATTACCGACGGCAGCCAGGTCAACATTCTTGACAGCTCTGTCATTGCACTGCTTTGCTTTGCTGGTAGACGTTCTAGGCTCTGTATTGGCTATGATTTAAACCTCGAACACGCAAAGACTGTAAAAAGGAATTAAAGTAGCATCTCTTACAAACAGAATCATACATGCAGCTGACTTTCCTAGAAATTCTGTTCTGCAGTTGTGGCCTTGTGGTCTAAAAGAACTATCAGCATTCATATTCATGCTATTGAAATTCACCACATTTTGCTGGTGTTAAAAGTCTGCCATAAAATGCATGACCGGTCTGACGGTTGTGTTTCGGAGCATTCCACATTTGTGAACCACATGCTTCCAATTATGGGTGAAATGTGGAAAATGTGTGTCATATGAAGGAAACAGCCATCAGTTTATTGTACTGCTTTCTTGATGAGACAGTGAGAAGTAGTCTATCCCTCCATATTAAACTCAAATATCCATTCGGTTTATTCTGGCTAGCAGTCAGACGAAGTAGTTTTTCATTTATTGTGACATCTCGTCTTGCTGGGCTTTTGTTATGCAATGTAAACTGCATAACTATTCAGTATGTTATGCCCATAGTGACCTTTACTCTGTGGTTGTGTGTAGATCTACAGCCATTTTGTCACTGTCAGGACCTTAACCTTTAACAAATGTCACACTGATGGGATGTGTGAACGCCATGACAATGATCATGGTGTAGTCAACTCATGAGCGGTGACCAGTAAACATAAAAAGCACAATTATCACAATTAACATATCCAGACAGTCACATGCAAACATGCCGGTTGTGATTTTCGTAGGGAGTAAAAAGACTAAAGCTGTTTTTTGAGGAGGGCTTTTGGCAGACTGCCACAGATTGCCTTTCCCCTGAGGCCTCTTACTCACCAGTCAGAGAAAAGGAGAATTACACATATTAAAGAGAGTAAACGGCTGTAATCACAGCTTGGGGAGGAGACTGGAGGAGTGTTCAGCCTACTGAAATTGTGTGTATGACTGTGTGTAAGATATACACGCATCTTTATTCATTTCAACATACATCACTCTACTGCTAAAACGATGCATCACCACTTATATAGCCACTTACATATGTGGATTACTAGTCCATGGAGAGGTATTACTTCAAGCGACCCAAAAGTATATTTTAAATATATTAAGTATAATGTAATGACTACGTGGCTGTGGCAGCTAATCCAAAGGAGCATGTGGGGCAGAGAACCAACCGTGTATATAGCAGATGTTCATGATGTTCAAAGTCATTCATAAAGTCCTCATTCGCAGTACCATGTTTTTAAAATTTCATTTTGAGTGAAAAATATCAAATGTTGCTCTTTGAGAGATATAAGATTATGTTCCATTGATTTACTTGTCTTTCTAGATGTTGTGCAAACGTGGAACAGCGAGCTGACTGCCCGATCTAGCGCCACAGAATTATTATTGCACCAAGTGCAATACTACAACAAGCACTGATCGAGGCTTATTGGGGAAAGTGTCATGCTGCTCCATGCTCACGTTATAAACAATTTCAGTCAGGGACAGGACAGTAAATGAATGTAATGGGTTCTGGATTGACCTAATTCAAAAAATACTTCATTTTTTAATAATTATTGTGGTATAAGAGGAATAAATATTTTGCTGTAAAATAATCATCATACCACCATAAAAGCATGCCAGATACATATTTATTCAACAATATATTTTGGATTATTTCCAGTCAATAGGTTAAATAATAATGAATGCACTAAATAATTTAATTCATTCATTCCAAGTTAATTTACAGTTGATTCTACAATACAATCAGTATTACATTTATATCACAGTATATCATATTTATATTGAAAATATATAACGGAATATCTTGTTGTGTCTTCTTGGGTGGCACGATTTCTTGCATTCTGGCTGGGCCAAGCAAAATCCAAGCATGAAATCATCCTACATTTCACTCCAATGCTGCACAAGCCATGAAGCTGGAAACACAGATCTCTAGACTACCTCGCTTACCTTGGCAGTGGCCCTGGGCCCTTTTTATGAGGAGCAGCCTGTTTGTTTGTTTGGCCAGCAGAGTTCACTCAGCTAGATGTGTGTTTGCCAGGGCAATTGAGTGAAGCAGGGAGACTGGAAGGGTCAAGGAGCGAAAAGATGAGCACAGCTGCAAGGCCTGGCTTAGCCCTCTCTATCATTGCAGCATTTATCACTTGTCCTCCTCGTGTGTGTTCCCTCATTCTTTCCTAGGGAGTCGCTGGCCTTGGTGGTGAAGTTTGCACGGGGCAGACCACCAAAGCTCTCGGACTAGCTCTTCACTCTAAGAGTCAGATAAGAGACCTGGAGCAGCTCCATATGAATTAACACCGGACTGAGCCTCTGACACAAACCAGGCCCTCGAGAGAAGCGCAGGCATCCATAAATATTTAGGCACCAAAAGAGGTTTATGGAGTTTGTTGTAAAAGGATTTATGGCAGGCTGCAAGTTCAGCCAGACTTGCGAGGGAAGCAGGGAGGCATTTTTTTTTGTGGAAGGAACATATCTCTTGATGGTGTAAAATCAGAGTGGCCTGGAGGGGACACATCCAAACAAGCACTTAAACACCAAGAACAAAACTAGAACATCTGGCCATAGCCAGCCTTTCGCAAAACAGGTGTGAGCTAATAAAAGGCTCTTTACCTGCTGGTGGAGGAATTCCATTCTGGTATGCAGAACGCATCAACAGAGGCCTTATTAGGACAACCCAGCAATCATCTGCCTTCTATGTGCTTCGCAAGTAGTTTGTTGCAATGTGCATGATGGCCTGCAGCCAATGGACACTACTAGGAAGCTCCTGTGCTTATTTGGGTAAGGAAGGTCTTTGGAGGGCTTTCCTCATATCTGAACTAAATCAGAAATTGATTTGCAACTAGGGGGGCATCGTATCTCTGGGGCTGGGAGTTCAAATCTGGGCTCCGCCCTGTTTGTGTGGAGTTTGCGTGTTCTTCCAGTGTGTAGGGGTTTCCTCCAGGCACTCCAGTTTCCTCCTCCAGTCCAAAGACATGTGTTGTAGACTGATTAACATTTTCAGATAGTGTGTGATTGTGCCATGTGATGGATTGGTACCCCTGCCTTGTGCCCTGGGATAGGCTCCAGGCTCCCCGCAACCCTGTGTAGGATAAGCTATACTGAAGATGGATGGATAGATCTTGCAACTAATAATAGCACATATTTCATCAGGTTTACATGTGAAGAGGTTCTGTGTAATTGCAAATGGTGATACCTTATTGCATATGCATGAACTACAATGCTTTGGGTTTGACTCTTTCTTATCATTAAGTCCCATTATTCCTAGGATACATCATTTAAATGTTTACCGCGTTTAATATCTCTTTTTTCATTTTCATATCGAAGTCGAAATAATCTCTAAAAAAATTTTTTTTAAGCTTTCATTTAGTTCACAAGTACAGAGTCGAGTTTTATCCTAGAAGTCTGAGATATGCCAGTACAAGACACTTCATAAAAGTCTGGGTCACCTGTTTCCTGAAATTCACACAAACATTCTCTCCAAATATCACAACAAATCACATGAACTTGTCCATTAAGGAAATCAATTTGAACCCCAACTCAGTTATTCTGTTACTCTGTACATTTGGAGTATTGTAACCATGTTAAAACTAAATAAACCAAACCCTTCAGACAATTGCCACTGCAATATCCGGCCTTGTAGCTGAAACCCCACTCTGCTTTCTCTGTCAGTTTGTCAGACAGTAGCATAATAAAAGAAGGACTAAGGCTAGTCTTTGATATCAGGAAATATGAATTATTGAGCTGTCTGAAGATGAGGCTTTAGATTACATCAGATCCTATCTCAGGCAGACATCACATAATGAAAGAGATTGATAATTTTAATATGTGCATGTCTGTGTTGTAAACAGAAGCTTGCGTTAGCCGAGGCTCCAGGGAGGGCACTTATTGGTGAGGGGGCATGAGGTCGAGGTAGTCATATTCCATCTGCACAACATGCATTTACATTCTCCTTACCTTTCTCTCGTACTAGTTAATTGTGTTGTCAGTCACTCCTCTTGCCTCTTTTCCCCACCTACCTGTTTCTCTCCTATTTTCAGCATATTTCGTGTAGTAGAATAGTAGGACAGCGTACTTCAGGACCACCTCTGGAGACGTAACGTATACACACAACCTATGATGTGGATGCGTGATTCCAAACTGTTGGTTTGGAAAATGAAAATGACATGCTTAGTGCTCAATGAAAATGAATAGAACATGACACTGGAGAGATATTAACCTAAATTGTAATGTTATGGAGCAACTCAGCATTGCTAATCAGAGTTAACCAGGTATGGTGAGCCCTTATAGTCTCATTGCATCAGCTGTACCCAAAAATGGCCTTATCGCTGAGTCTCTCTGTTTCGTCACCAACGAATTTTTTCCATTGTTCAGGATCAGATTCTTTCACCACTCACTGCCAGTGTGTATGTCTGTTTCTGTTCACGCAGTTCTCTCCAGTATCTGGTGAAGTAACTTATGTCCCACGCAGTATCTCTCTCTCTCTCTCTCTCTCTCTCTCTCTCTTTCCTCATCTTGCTGGGCCCCAGATGCCATTCTTCCTACTTCTCATCTCTAGTCATCCATCCATCCTACTGTTCTTCTGTAAGGAGGTGAGAGGTCCTTGTTGCGGTAGATAGCGTAGAAGATCAAGAGTCCTCATTATTCCATTAACTGTACATTTATCAGACAAGGGAGTAGGACTGAAGCACCTGGACCATCATTAAGCTTTAACAGGGAGTGGATAAAAACAAGCGGAAGCAGTACCGGGGGAAAAAGGGAGTGGGAAGCACTGTTCCTCTTTAATGTCTCTGATAGCTCTGACAGGATTATTAATCAGGAAACTAAAGGGAATTTCTGGACCTTTTGCCCCTGGCTTCTTCACTTTAGAGTCTTTTAGTTGGGTCCATTCCAGAGCAGTGGCAGGGTCATCAGGTCCGCAGCTAATTGCTCCTACAGGGTTTTGAATAACAATGAGCTGTGCCCAATTACTGAGCCGCATGTGCGAGAGAGAACGAGGTAGAAATGAGAGCAAAGGAGCTCAGCAGGTCCCACACAAGGAGAGGACGGAGAGGAAAGAGGAGTTGGCTGTGTTTAATCCTTACTTTCTCTGTCTCTCTCTCTCTCTCTCTCTCGCTCTCTCTCTCACATTCTGTCTGTAAGAGCATTAATGAGATTTCTAAATCAACACTGGCACACAGTCTAATAGAGGGCTGTGCTCAGCAGCAGCATTCCGGCAGGACTGCTGCGCCTCATTGGCTATTCCATTTGAAGAAGCCATTTCACTCAATCACTGGGAATAGTTCTTTTAATGCCCCTGATATCTTTTTCTTTTTGTATCTTTTTCTTCATTTATTAGTGCTGTGTAATTTTCTCTGCACATTATTGTGTCTTTCTCAGGGAATTCAAATTAAGATTCTTTGATCATTGGCTCAAAATGCAGTTTTGATGTTAGGACCCTTCATAGCTCATGGTTTGGGATGTGGGTTAATCTTCTGTCTCATTTGCTATTTTTGCTTTTATCATGTGATGCCGTTTTGCAGCGCATTTCCTATAAATCACTGTTTTTAACAAATGACCCGTTTACCAGGTGATTGAGTTCATACGAGAAGCCTACCCTATGCATTGTAAAATTTTAAGTTGTTCAGAGACAAGTATGACACCATGCTTGTGAACAGGGCTGTTTCTGACCATTTTGGCATTTTAGGTGAGATTCCAGTTGGTGACCCATGATGTACTGTTATCTGTAGCCTCTAAACCTGGAAAAAACTCTCACTCAGCTTCCAGCTACAAATGTAAGTAGTTTTGTTATCGTTGTTGTAGCTCTCAAATTCTTACTTACATAAGCGACTTTTAACTTTATTTGATGTTCTACATACGATTTGTTTTAGTCTAACAACTTTAAAGTGCTTAATGATTTTGTTTTAAAATCCATTAGCCAGTGTATGAACTCGCTTGAAGTACCGTGGCAGAAATACATGTGATTCAGCTAACAAGTTTATATGACACATAAAATGTAAATTTTTTTTGTTTTTAATTTTTGGTGACGTTTTGCAAAATGAGTACATAATTGTGTTGCCAGAAATGGAGTTATCAGTGTCCCAATGTGTCAAGGGGTCCCAGAGACATTAACACCAAATGGAAAAACGTGGCACAGTAGTGAACCTTCCCAAAAGTGGCCAACCTTTCAAAATTTTTCCAAGAGCACAGTAATGACCCACCCAGGATATCACAAAAGAGCCAAGGACAACATCCAGGGACCTACAGGCCTCTCTTGCATTAACACAGGTCACTGTACATGACTCCACTATCAGAAAGACATTGGACAAAAATGGCATCCATGGAAGAGTGGTGAGGTGAAAACCATCTAATCCAGAAGAACATTAACAATCATCTGAATTTTGCCAAAACACATCTTGATGAGCCTCAAACCTTTTGGAAGACAAAGGTCTGTTTGGAAGACAAAGGTCCTGTTACATCTGAAACACAGAATTCCACAAAACACTTTTACACCATACATATGGTCAAGCATGAAGGTGGAAGTGTGATGGTGTGGGGATGCTTTGCTGCTTCAGGGGCTGGGCTACATGAAATAGTTTAGAGAAACATGAATTCTGTTCTCTACCAGAAAATCCTAAAGGAGAATGTCTGGCCTTCAGTCTGTAAGGCGCAACTGTGCAGTTATGCAATTATGCAGCAAGACAATGATCCAAAACATAGGAGTAAGTCCTAGTCCTAGGAGTAAGTGAAAGACTGATCTTCAGTTATCAGATGCGTTTGGTTGCAGTTACTGCTGCAAAAGGTGGCACAACCTTTTTTGTTTTGTGCTTGGGCATATTGAGGAGTGGAAGAGGAGTCCAGTGGCAACCTGTGAAGCTCTGGTGAACTCCATGTCCAAGAGGGTTAAGGCAGTGCTGGAAAATAATGGTGTCCACACAAAATATTGACATTTTGGGCCCAATATGGACATTTTCACTTAGGGGTGTACTCACTTTTGTTGCCAGCAGTTTAGACATTAATGGCTGTGTGTTGAGTTATTT
>JAOUWY010000054.1:26885343-26892845 GCA_025728095.1 Prietella phreatophila | reverse complement strand
CCCTGTACAGGGTGCCAGTCCATCACAGGGCACAATCACATACACACTCACACACCCGTTCATACACTAGGGACACTAGACACACCAATCAACCTACCATGCATGTCTTTGTACTGGCGGAGGAAACCGGAGTACCGGGAGGAAACATGCAAACGCCGCACACACATGGCCCCGGCGAGACTCGAACCCCGGACCCTGGAGGTGTTAGGAGAACGTGCTAACCACTAAGCCACGTGCGCTAACCACTAACCACTAAGCCTCTGTCTGATTCCTTGGTCTGTTATTTTATCCGTTTGCTATCTACAAATAGGAAACGGCGTGGGAATAGCCACACGTTGTTTCATCACCTTCTGAGACCTTTGAAGATTGATTAAGTTAAGGCTGTCAGTCAAGAAACATGATCCTGGTATACTTTATAAGGTCATCATGTACCAGAGCCACGAATTCAAATTCAAATGTTGTCTACTGTACTGTGGCAATCGTAGAGAGTGCCCTATCTCACCGCTTTGAGCTGGCATTTAACACACCGCTTTATTATCGGCTGGCTGGCTGGGTGCCATTAGCTATTGTCTTCCTGCTTGTCCCCAGGCCTTTCTTTATTAAACAGTCTTTCACACGTAAATGAGCCGATATCAGAAAGCTAACACGTCATTTCACTTCTAACTGTAATTAAGCTTGATTAAAACAACTGCCACAGCCGGGCATGGACGAATCGCTTGTCTTTGTCTTACTTTACCCTTGTCTGTCACGGGCCACCTTTGTGTGTGGAGCTTGATGCCAAGTGAACAGACCTCTCCTTAGCACCCCACCAAGTGTTAATTAACCACAGACGAGCTTAATAATCGAGATAACATGGCAATCGGGTGGCGGGTTCCTTTTTATTTTTTAATTACTGAGCCCTCGGGGTGTTACTCCATCTTGATGAAATATGGACAATTTGACAAATCAGTCCCAGTCTTAATGCCTACTGCATATTCATAGCTTTTTAGAAGTCTAATGAAAGTCGCTGTTGGATCTCCCTTGTGCGCAGAGAGAAAGAGAGTGTAAGTGTGAGCGGGTGTGTGTGAGCGAGAGAGTGTGCGGATGTCTCTCTCACCGATGAATGATTCATGCTGTTTAGCTCGCAGTTGTTTGGGTGCATCTGGCTCAGGGAGGTGCGAAGCTGGCCAAATGGAGGGGCCACATGGCACCTCCAGATGTTCAGCTTTTGTATATGCACAGCTCATCAAAAACAACAAGCCATGCCACCCTGAGCCCCAGACATCTGGGGCAGAGCCTGCCTGCAGCTTCCTGCCAGCCTCCCAGTTCATTGTGGGAGGGTGATTGGTGACCGCTGCTTTGTTGGGAGGCAAGCGATAGCTCTGTCAACCGAATCTCCAAATCAGCTCTCATCTTGCTTGAAATCTCAGGGTCACGGCTGATAGGTATCCATAGATACGCATATCCATGTACAATCCCAGTGCACTCAGAGAGGATATTTCATGGCCTGCCTCTCTTATCTTCCCTTTGATGCATTTTTTATCCATCTCGATTGAAGATTCAGCTCTTTCATTTCCTGTGATATGTGGCCTGGCTTTTTCTCACTCAGTACTGGGGAGCAGATAAAGCACCTAATAATCAATTCAAAACCATAGCGCTCTCAGGTTGCCCCTATTCCTATCTAAACCCTGATTAGGAATTTATTAAACAGTGAACTGGCAGCTGCTCGTAGGGCAATAGTGAATTTCCTGGTAAAATTGCAATTGTTATGGTTTTGGTTCCACTATCAGGTTATTGTGGATTGTAAAGGGTAACTTAAAGCATGATACATGTCATCTAATAAGCTATGTCATCTATATCGTTTATAATATCATTATAGTAGAGTTGTGTTTGTTTCTCCTATTTTCGACTATTTTAGAATAATCACTCATTAGTAATTACAACGATTTGAAATTCTTAACAGCATTTCTAGTGTGGATTTGCATCCTCTAGGGATCAACTCAACCAAATTCATGAGGCAGCTTCCCCCAGGAGCATTTTTCTTAAGGTTATCAAATAGGACAAGCTCCTCAGCTACTTGTTTGGGGAAACAATTATTGTGTTAAAACTATGCTTGTAAGAAAAATCATCAACTTATTATACGTGCATTTGGATTCAGAAATAAATGTATACTGTTCATGGGCATTAACTTCACTATTTACATTTGTCTTAGAAACAAATTTCAACCATACACCTTTATCTCTCTCTCTCTCTCTCTCGGTTGAGAGCATATATAAATGTTAGATTTGAATCAGTATGTTGGTGAGACAGTATGTTACTGGGATTAGTCAATCACAAACCTTCAATTTGCTCTTTAAATGAAATGTGGTCATGCTAAGGAATGACAATATTGTAATTACATAGCACAGTGTGAGGTTTCCTCTCATCATGAAGCTATTTTGAAACCAAAACCAGTACCTTTTCATGATATATCTTTTGACCCTTATCCCCAAAGGCCGTTAATCTATAGGTTGTGGTGCGGAGCCTTTTTAATACTTAACCACTGTAGCCATCAAACTATGTACTGTTTTCGGCAGAATAAGCAGACAATCCATGGCAGTTGAAGTGCCACAGTGCCTCCTGGGTACACTTAGAAACTGAGAAACTAGTTGTGAAATCTGAGAGAACAATGTCTGGCATCACATTTCACCCATACTGCATGTGGTTTGCTCCAGTCCTGTGAATATAGGGTTGTGGTAATAGGCACTGAAGTTTTCCAAATGCATTTGGCTGAAAGCTGCAGCTGTCCCCCATGAGCTCCTAGAAGTCTTGAAGATAATCCAAATCATTACAAGTTGTTCTGGCAGCAGCACAGCATAATCCCTCTCCATCTTCTGATAAGAAAAGCTTCCATCTGAATTAAGAGTAAGTTGTTATTTTTCAGTTTTCTGGAGAAAAATATTGAACGCTGGCTGCTCTGGACATGGATCAGCCACTGTGCAGTTATTGTATCCACACCGGCCAATTGGCTTGTCAGCTTAATGACACCTGTTCATTATCCAATTACACATTAGGCATGGCAGATTAGACATCCTGGCCACATGAGAATCATCTTTTTATGGTGGTGGTTTTTGGGTTTATAAAATGTGGCTTTTACAGTAAGTATTAAGAAGACAAACATATGTATTCTATTTATTAATCCCTTTCATTATGTGTTGATGATGAGTAGTCTGTTTTTCAATTGTTTTCCAGCTTTAATTTATCTGAGAAAGGCATCTGGAGATGCAGCTTTATTGTGTCAGTGAGGATAATTCCCCGGTCACACATATTTAGATAATTGGTTTGAGAACTACCTCCTCGATGTAAGGGTGGTATGATAACGTAGTGGGTAACATTGCTGTCTCACAGCTCCAGGATAACAGATTTCTTCTGTTAAAGTCTGTGGGGTTTCTCATGTTCTCCCTGTGTCTGCATATGTTTTCTCCGGGTTCTTTGGCTTCCACGCACTAGGTTTGGCGCCTGTGAATGTGCGTGTGTGTGTGTGTGTGTGTGTGTGTGTGTGTGTGTGTGTGTGTGTGTGTGTGTGTGCGTGCATGAAGCACTGCACTGGACTGGATGGTCCAATCCAGGATGTATCATGTCCAATATTCCCAAGATAGGTGAACATATGGATCCACCATGACCCTAGATAAAGCAATTACTGAAGATGAATGAATGAACTGTGATGTAATTTGCACTATATGGCATGACAGCAATTTCTATAATTAAATAAATGAAAGACAGAATAACTACAAAGCATAATGTGAGCCAATGATTGGTATAGTAATGTATAGTCTATAGTCTGGCATTACAAACAACAAGACCACCCCAGTATAATGTGCAAAATGTCTGTTACCCTTTTGCTCTGTTGGTGATCTTAGAGCTACAAGGCTGACCATGGGTAGGTCTTAGTTCCTAAGCAAGGCTTTAAACACTGTTAGTCGTGTCACTGTAAATATGTCTATTTATTTATATTTGTAATTATATGGCAGGTCTTGGCTCTTTATTTGAGAACCTATGTATTATGTATTATTATAGACCTTGAAAACAATACATAATGCTGGGCACAGTAATGTTTGGCATCTCGTAGTTGTAGTGTCTCTCTATACAGTAGTTTTTCCACAATACGCACTGCATAGCTGTGCCTTTCACCCATCTATTACTTTAATGACAGCTTTCATGCTGCTCAGCTGCCTGCTTTCCTCTAGTGCTTACCACGAGCCGACACGAAAAGAGATTATCAGAGAGATTTTTGAATGAGTCATCACTTTAAACTACTGACAGTTTGGAGTTTATTGCTCAAAAAGACATTATGAATATTAAAGCAGGACTTTTTTGTTAAAGGAATGTATTTTGTTCTAGTGTGAAACACTGCAAAGCAGTACAGACAAACTCAGAGTATTAGCTAAGCTATAAACACAGAGCTTTAAGGCCTTTGCCTGGGAGGAAATGGTACTTATTAAATTATTGCTCTGTAATTCCTTTTTAAATAATGTTTTATTATTGAGACTTGTCTTAGAAATAAGCTGAAAGCTCAGGGGAGCCAGGTCAGGCTGATGGGCTTGAGCTTTCATTGGCAACAAGCAGCATGCAGTAGATGCTATTGCTATTAACGCTGGAAAGGTAGGAAGGAAGAGTTAGCATCTCTGCAGTTTTGATGATAATCGCCTACTTGTTGTATGAATAATTCACTTTGTATTAAATTGTGAATCTTTACAATCCAAATGCACACACATTTACACCTCCAGTATTTCCAAAAGCACTACAGTATGAACTATGAGCTCCAGAACATTGCCATGGCTCAGTGTGATACGTAGCGGAATATAAAATCTGCTCTGAAATGTGTCCGAATTTCAGTTCTGTTTATGGCAATATTGAATGTTTTTGTTTGGTTATATATGACTGGTTCTCTTAAACAGTGTTGAGAACCGCTTTGAGAGCTCAAAGAATGACTCTGCTGTAATGATGCTTCTCTGTAAGTCTCAATGGCTGTAATTAATGTGCCCTGCTTGCTGAGTAAGACAGTAATAATAGTGACAAGCCATTATAGCAGCCCACCCCCATCCTTTACATGTGTTTGGGAGCAAATTACTGACCTGGTCGATAGGCATTGGGCACACAGGCAGATCGATGTCTGCACTCCCAGGGAACAATCTTCAGTTTTAATGACAATACATTGATTTTTAAATAACTGCTCATGTTCCAGAAACGCTAATCACTCTACCCTCCCTGGGGACAAACTCAGATTCTCTCTCTCTCTCTCTCTCTCTCTCTCTCTCTCTCTCTCACGCTATCACTTACTCTTCTTTCCCCTCTCTACATCAATAACTTGAGAATGATGGATAGCTGTGATCTATGTTAGATTCTACCTTCTTCTACAGCCCCCAGCTGCATTAAAGTAAGATTCACTTTTTTCTTAAAGCCTGAAAAGGTCATTTTCAGGAATTGATTCCATAAAATAGAAACTCTTAAAACTTCACATTCTTAACTAGGTCAAGTCACTTTTCACCACTTTCCATGTGTTGTTTGACAAGACAAAAGTGCATTATGTTACCGTGTCCTCCATGTCAAGTGATGTTACCGCAGCACAAAATAGCCTTCTCACCTTGACATTGTGCTCAGGTCATCCGAGCCACTCGGGGCAGCCAGTCCAGCTGGCATTACAGGCTAGATAAAGAGGTAGCACTGCTGTTCTTCCAGTCTGTCTCACTACTGACTGCACAGCATAAATAAATGATCAGGGGAAGGGGGGGGTTGGGGGCTGATGGGCTGAGACAGACTCCCTCTCACGTCTTCATTTCCCCTCCGAGGAGTGACTAGCAGGCAAACAAACCCCGCTGTCAGAAAACAGCCAGACAGTAGCGTTAATTAGAGCGACAGAAGCGCAGGCGGTGAGGGCAGGTACACACACACACACACACACACACACACACACACACACACACACATATCCCCATACACAAGCAGGATGCATTCAGTTAATAGAACTTGGTATCCAAGCCACTTTGTTTGTAACCATCAGAAAATAAATTGGGATTCTTCCCAATTAATTAGACCTCACATTTCTCACCCTGCCCTGTCCTTTCCAGTAGGTAATTACTAGAGTTTAATGTTTTCATGGGTTTGATGTTGTCTCTGAAAGTCGAATGAGGGCAGGAGAAAGGAGCAGACCCCGTGTAGAGCCAGACATCTGAAAGCTTCTGTGACAGATATCAACGCCAGGCTAGCGCTGATGTGGACTATCGCAGGCAAAGCTGAGCAAAGCCTACTTTATTCCCCATGCTGCAGAATCACTGACAAATGCAGCCACTGAGCAATCCTCCACTTGCAGCTTGGCTCAGGGGGAGAAAGTGAGCCAGGGAGTGGTGGTGTTGGTAAGTGTCTTATTAACATAGGATGTCTGCAGTGTGTGTAGCCAAGGCCCTGTCATATGGAAGCCATTGTTAGCATGACCGTAAGAAGCTTTCATCACCAATGAAATTATGTGTTAATCAATTATTACCATAGCAATGGGAAGGTCAGTGCTCAGGCTAAGCCCTCTGGAGAGCATATGATAATGTACCACTCCTTATATATATCATATGTCATATTTTATTTTAAAGCCCTCTTCTTTTTTGATATGGGCTCCTGTATAAAGCATCTAATATGAGGCAGCTGTGAAGGCCTCCATGGAGATGATAAATAATTCAAACCTACTTGTTCTTTGGGGCTTTTTTCTGCCGTCTAGTCTCTGGAGGTTTTTCCTGGCCCATATTGTCCATTATGACAGGCCATTATCTGGCCTTCAGGCCGCTGTCTCTCCGTTTGTTACCCAGCCTCCCCCTCAGACCCCGTAACCTTCAACCAGGCAAGGAGAATGATCGAGGTGGTATTGTTATATAAACACTGGAGCCTGAGGCAATAGAGTGAGAGAAGAAAGAACGAGGGCTAACACACACACAGCTTTGTCACGCCACACAGAACTAAAACACCATGCAACACCATGTTTCACTGACTTCTCATACTGCTGTATCGAAGAGACATTTAGCTTTTATTGATAGAGTCATGCTCATGCCAAAGGTATATCAGGCTTTGCTGATTCCACTAACTCAGATGAACAGAAATACTAATTACTGCAGCTATTTAAGGAATATTAATGCATATTTTATAGGAACAAATAAAGGAACAGACAGACAGTGTTCTGCCAAACACAACATACCATGTTATTATGTATGAACACCTGTATATTTGAGCCAAAATGTTATCAAAATCAAACTGCTCAAATAACAGTGGAAAAAATGCGATAGGTCTGCGTCTGGAACCGTGCCTTGGAATGCTTCGCTTCTGGCCTTCGTCTTAATCATTTCATCTGAATTCATAGCATAAAGGCTATGTTTGCTCTGATCAACAGTACATGTATGATGCAAAATGCCATGTCAGGCTGTCAGGACTGAGCAGTGTAGGGGTGTGTGACGTATCATCGCACGGTCCTGATCATTAGAACGCTCATAATGCTGAGTCGTAGA
>JAOUWY010000054.1:26880343-26882843 GCA_025728095.1 Prietella phreatophila | reverse complement strand
TTTCCTCCCTCTCGTCCTCCCTCTCCCATGAGGGCACTGTAGCTTAGCTGGATGTGTAGGATCAGGGGAGGTCAAGCAACGGCACCTCAGCTCTAGTTTCACCTCCACATGTTAGTCCTGTTGTCAGCACTGAGGAGGGGTGTGAAAGTAACCCCAAGGACAGTGAAAATGGATCAGCCTTGTGTGTGTGTGTGTGTGTGTGTGTGTGTGTATGTGTGAGTGTAGCTTGTATGCAGGGGGCCATCAGTGCCACATGGTTACAGTCCAACAGGCATGGTCAGCCATGCGGAACGTGTGTGTAGAGGGACTGACAGCCTGCAACAAAAGCGGCATGACATCTGAATGCTATGTTTTCAACTGATTGTAGTGACTTATTATAATTGCTCGGCTTATCTAATATAATACACGATTGTGCACGCTTGGGCTGATCCCAACAGTCCAACCACTGCATTATTCCTCCCTTCATATTTTCTGTGAATAATGTGCACAAGGATGGCAGTGTGTAAATGATGTGACAAGCCAGGATAGCTTCTTCTTCTTTTTTTTTTTTTTTTTTACCCAACCCATTTTTCTTTTTCTGAAGCTGTAGGCTTTACTTACCACAGCTTTGTAATGTGATTAGGTCGGAACACGCTTTGCGCATGATTACCATAAGGGTGGAAAATTGAATGATAAACAAATGGATAGAATTATTCATCTAATGTGATGCAAGCACTGCTAATTGACAGGGATTTTAATGATATGATTTTCTCTTCACGGTCCAATTAGTATACTGTGAGGATTTGTGTGTGTGTGTGTGTGTGTTTGTGTGTGTATGGTGAAACAGATGACAGGCTTTCAGTCATTGTGGTAATCTTCAGGAAAAACATGAAAGAGGAACTCATGAACTCATGCGGAAGCTCCAGCACAAAACAAGCTGAAACTCCTTGTATGGTGTAGCCTTAGTTTAGGAATGAAGGCATGGTCTTTGTTCTCGCTGTTAAGAGAAAAGGATTTGGAAATGTTATATATTTATACACATAAAAAGTGCCGATCAGTCTTTAAATCCGAAATCATAGAGCTAATTTTCTCCTCAGGGTTGATAATCAAATATACATAAAATAAAAATATATTTATTTCAAATATATCAAATATATTAATAATAAGAATTTTTCCTCCCATATTTTTATTCTGATATACTATAATAAGTAAATGTGCATAAATGTCACAGAAACATTTACTCTGATTTAATGTCATTACTGTCATTCTGAGCTGCAGTGTGGCATGTTAGAACTTTGTGAATGTGTCATATTTCTAGATCGCTAAGATTCGAATGACATTATTATTATCTGTAAAGAGAAGACACTCTCTCTCTCTCTCTCTCTCTCTCTCTCTCTCTCTCTCTCTCAAACAACACACTGGGAAGGAGAGCTATGTATGATTTTCACACCGACGCCAAAGAGCATCTGTATCATTCTCACACTTATGTACAGATATAAAATATGGGTTCAGGCATGACTGCTGCATGAATTCATCTCGCCAACTTTCTTTTGAGTTCATGTGCTGTGATCATTGGCTATGAGGAGCTTTTGGGCTTGGCTGTCTCGCTGTCAGTTGAGTGATTTGCCACAAGATTAGCTGCAGATAGGCATCGACTCTGTGCCGTGAAAGAAGAGCTCTCCCCTACTTATACCATCATAATCTGCTAGTGTTATCCAGATTATTGGCCTCTGTAACACCAGCAGATTAGGATGGTAGGATGGTGTTGGACTGAGATAAGAGATTACACGTGAGGTACGTGCCTTGAATTGGTAAGAGAAGTGTGTGCTTGCATGTATGTGTGTATATTACATACATGGTTAGTATTATCTTCTGTTTGGATCCGACATCTTCTTTTCTGTCAGATATATATCTTATCTCCCTCTACATAGCCGGGTGGGGCGGCTGTGGCTCAGGTGGTAGAGCGGGTTGTACACTAATCGTAGGGTTGGCGGTTAAATTCCTGGCCCACATGACTCCACATGCCAAAGTGTCCTTGGGGAAGACACTGAACCCCAAGTTGCTCCCGATGGCAAGTTAGCACCTTGCATGGCAGCTCTGCTACCATTCATGTGTGAATGAGATAGTGTAAAGCACTTTGGATAAAAGCTCTATATAAGTGCGCCATTTACATTTTGAAGATGTTCTGGCAATTTTGAATCCATTCACCTGATTATTTCTATTCAAAATCATGTTTAAGCTTTAATATGGCAAAATTTATTCATCATATATCCTCAAATATCATTTATCTACATTTGTGGAGATATAAGTACTTGTATATGTGTCATAGCCAATTGTTGTCACTCACCTTCTTATTACCCGACCACACACGCACACAGAAACACACAACCACAGACATGAGCTAGCATTTAAAAGTAAAAACTGACAAAAGTGAGGTTATGATTTGATATGAAATACTTAAACTCAGAGAAGAGTAGCTATGTTCAGTGTAATATTGTTCCATACAAGGACAGCTTGTATG
>JAOUWY010000054.1:26763847-26775185 GCA_025728095.1 Prietella phreatophila | reverse complement strand
AGACCATTCTCATGATCCGAATTTGAGTCTCTCGCATCCATTTTAGTTTGGCAACAGTTTTTATGCCGGATGCCCTTGCTGCCGCAACCCTCCCCATTTATCCGGGCTTGGGACCGGCACGGAACCCTCCACTGAGTTGTCGTGGCTCTGTGGCTGGGTTAACACAAAAACCGTTCTAATATCCAAATATCCAAATGTCCTTTATCACCTGTCTACTTCCACAGCGAACATAATGCATATATAAATGCTTCTTTGCTTTCCAGCAATGATAGCCTATGTTTAAAAGTGTAGCCCATGTGTTTTTCCACAGCTGTGTTCTCTGAAGGTACATTGCCTGTCAGAGGGCATCTACCGTAGCAGGGAGCAGCAGGATGAGCTCCGAGAGCAGGTGGTGAAGTTCCTGCAATGTGTAGAAGAGCTGGAGCTCTACTGCGGCATGTGTGGCGAGTCGATCGGGGAGAGGAACCAGCAGCTCCAGGCTTTGCCTTGCTCCCACATCTTTCACCTCAAGTATGTGTCCTTCCTGTTTCTGCACTAAACTATGAAAGGCAGTTTTCTGACTGATATAACCACATCATAAAGCTGTCATATGTCAAGTCATGTCACAATTTATGAGAGTTGTCAGGACAGTAAATCAGTGTCATATTGCTATTATTCATAGCCACCATAATATTTGATGATGTGACGGCTCATGTCACATGCCCTAGTTAGCATGTATTTTATGCCGTGATAGATCTTTTGATGCATACTTCATCAAAACTGTCATTAGGTCTGATGAAATAAGTGTTACATTTGCTCTGAGCGTCTTATGAGAAGTGTTGCCTGTCATACAGGTCATTTTATTTGGATAACTTTTTTTTTTTTCAATGCAGTTTCTTCTTGGTTTTGTCACATTGAATTAAACTATTTTCACACACCAAAAGATAAATTAGATCCTTCTGTTTAAATCCATGATATTCATCCATGTGAGAGAAACATGAGTACAGGGCTTAGATTTGATGTTGTCTAGATGTTGTCTAGATGTATGTAGATCATTATAGATCGATGTATAGATGTAAACGTAAACAAATCGATGTATAGATAGATGTCTAGATGTTGTCTAGCCTTTGTTTACGTTTACACTCATTGTCATTGTTACATTCCAACCTGAATACATAGGATTAAGAGCACTGATTTAAAAGTGTAATTAAAATGTTTGTCTAATCTACTGTTGCATTCAGATGAAGATGAGAACATGATATGCTGCTGTTCGTGTGGTTAGAGCGTTGTTGCTAGACAACTGAGATATAGCCTTCGTGTATTTATACAGACGATGTAAATGTACAATCAGCAGCCATTTTAATAGGAACACCCGTACATCTTTTCACTCATGCCGTATCAGCCATGTCAGGACAGTTGAAGGTCGAAGGTTTGATGTGGTGTGCATTCTGAGATGCTTTTCTGCTCAACATGGTTGTAAACAGTGGTTATTTGAGTGTCTATAAATTGCAATGCCAGTTGTCCCTAGAGTCCTTGTAATCCATGCTGAGTTCAATGAACCCTGTGATGTCAATTTCTGCCTAATTAGACTTGAAGTCAGCCGTGAAAAAATGACTGCTGTCCGGACAACTGTGACTTTAGTTCCTTCACCTTCCTCTTTCTCAGCTCGATTTTCGGAGGGAAGTCAGTGTCGTAGTTTTTATGAACAGTCCTAAAGTACCGCTCCACAGTTCCCTTATTCGGAATAGCAATGAGAGCTCGGCAGATCAGACAACCGCACTTCGAATATGACATTGAGGGAAAAAAAATCCTCCTCCCATTCCGCATGGAAGTGATAAGTCTTCGGTTTCTTGCGTGATCCCGCTACCTCACTCATTTTGTCCCCTTTCTTCAGTAGGAATAAACTGGGAAGTTAACTCAGTGATTTCGCTCACTAGTCTTTAGCGCTGGTGTGTTTGATCGCACACGCGTGGAGAGGGAAAAGACGAGTTCTCAGACTGGCTGTGCTGTACATCAACGCTAACATCTATTTATTTATTTATTTATTTATTTGGAATGGCGATCTACCCGATCTACTTTCGACCGGTCGATCGCGATCGACGTATTGGGCACCCCTGCTCTAGACTATGGCCTGAGGCTATGAAACAAATTTCATGACAGTGCCACGTAGTGGTCAAAAGTTACAATGAGCTGTAGAAAATGCTTGATGTAATCTATGTTTTCGCTACTCCTCCCACAAATTACACCCAAAACTCATCGAATTTGGATCATATCATCTTAAGATCTGTCTCCACAAAATTTATCAGATCAATTTTGATATTGATAACCGTTCTACCGCAATATGCCCGCAAAGGCAAAATACAGGTTCCTAAGTCATGTCTGCAACGCATTTACATATCAGCGCCAAATTTACTATATGTATTTTCAAGACCGTGCTCTGAATGTACCCAAGAGGGTTCACTCCAGTGCCACCTAGTGGCAAAATGCTATAGTAGCTGTCGACTGTTGTGCATGAAGTCCCAGGAGATCAGCAGTTTCTGAAATGCTCAGACCGGTCCATCTGGCACCAACAACCGCTTTCTTTGGCATTTAGTATGTAGTAGTGATCCAGCACAAAATAAGTAAGCGGTACAGTCCTGTGCAACAGAATACTACATGGTATGATAAATGATATATTCAATTCTAGTCGTATGCCGGAATTCTCCTTTAACTTAAGCACTTAGCCTGTATCTGCTCTGTGCTGTTGCTGCATGATTGGCTGATTGGATAATTACATGAATGTACAGGTGCAAAAATTAGCTTGTGATTCCCGCCTCCACCCTGTGTGTGGAGTTCTTATGTTCTCCCTGTGCTTTGGGGGTTTCCTCCAGGTACTCCAGTTTCCTCCTCCAGTCCAAAGACATGCGTTGTAGGCTGATTGGCATCTCTAAATTGTCAATAGTGTGTGTGTGTGTGTGTGTGTGTGTGTGTGCGTGCGTGTGTGTGTGTGTGTGTGTGATTGTACGCTGTTATCCCTCCAGGATGTTTCCCGCCTTGTGCTCAAACGGTACAGAAAATGGATGGATAAAATATCATTACATTAAACATTATGCCAGCCAACATGTCAGTTAAAGTTAATAGAAACTTGTAACTGGACATGACAGTATAAGACATTTTTCACGACATGTTTATGAAGTGGATAGTGCTTAAGTACATTATTACAGAAATCATTTTATACCGATGATGATTACGTTGTTCTTGATACTTTTCTCTTGAAATAGGTGCCTGCAGACCAACGGGACACAGGGATGCCCGAAATGTCGCCGTTCATCCATGAAGCCAGGTTTTGTATGACGCAGTTGTGCAGAACTACTTTGGACGAAGTGACGTATCATCGTGGCTCCACTTGAGAAAAAGACTTCAGTGTTCTCTGCAGGAGACACAAAAACAGAACAAAGGGAGTGTGTTCAATTCCACCCTGTTCAGCTCATCTGGAGTTAATATCGAGACTGAGCACGAATGGAAATAGCCGTAAAGGAGAGCTCCAACCATCTGCACAAAGTGTACATTTTGTGCTGTGAGACTTTGAAGAGCGCTGACTCAAAAACCGTGTACGCCCTAGTGGGCTAGCTGGAGGCTGCATCTCGGATACAAAATCCTTAAAGCACTAGGTGTATAAAGGAAGAGAAAAATGTTTAAAAAAAAAAGAGTGATGTAAAGGGGTCTCGATACATATCATCTTGCTACGTCAGTGTACACTGGCTATGTGGCATGGATCATTTTTTCATGGATTCAGGTAGAATTATTTAGGACGTGCCACGTTTGGCATCTGTAAATTGAGTCAAATGTAGAAATGATGCTGATTGTTAAAATGCATTACATTTTCATACTGTAGTAATATTATATGATTATTGCTAGGCTACTGAATATAGCACTAACAAACCATATACGTTTAAACTGTAACACTTGGGGATATAGTGAATGTACTGTAAATACTTTGTACTACAAAACAATCATGTCCGTAGCTAGTTTGTTGTTTAGGGACGTCCAGTGGTTACAGTGATGGTAAACATCAAATGCAGCCAGCTGCGGTTTTAACGCTGTGTTCATAACAGACCCTCTGAACAGACTGTAGTACCATTTTATACTAAAGATGTTCATAGTAACTGAACCGAATGTGTGCTGCAGTGGTTCTTAATCACAGTCCTGAGGATCCCTTTTCCCCCCCATAACTATTTTACATAGTTAATACAGCACATATCAGTTACAGCCCTTCATGAGCCATTGAAAATCAGTCTCAAGCATGGGATCATTAGGGTCTAGGACTTAGACTCGTTTCACTACTGCATGTCTGCTCGTCTCCCTGCTTTCTCTGCCCACAACAGAGCATTCATAGATATGACAAATTTGAGTAAATATATGCATGCATGTATGATTCATAAAATATATAGGTAGCTGATTCAAAAATTGGATGCACAGTATTACACAGTAGCTACACAGACTGTATTGTGGTTCGACATCTAAGCAAATAACACACAACATTTGCTAAATGAAAGATTATTGTTGAATGGTCAACTCTTAAGAAGGAGTGAATTCTGATCACTAAATGGGAGCAATGTGAGATGCTGCTGCTCTTCTGTATGTATTCATTTTCTTACTTCTGACTTCTGGAATTGTTATTATTATTATTAGTTTTATCTTATGTTTTCAAAATTAATACAACTGTTCGATTTTACTAACAACTCACATGTAGCAATTTCACATTCTGTCATCTCCCAGTACAAAACTACCTCTTTCCATTTATTCTTTACAACACATCATCAAAACTGACAGACTTTCAGCTGTTTGAAATGAACAAATCAAACCAAAGAATGCTTCAAGTGATTTCCACAAGTTCAAATGAAAATGCACCTTATAATGACTTCTCCAGTTTAAAAATTATTGAACCCCTTCATGGCAAGCATCTTTAATACTTAGTAGAGCACCCTTATGCTGTTATGACCTGCTGAAAACAAGATGTATAGTTTCTGGCAGCGTTCCTGAGGAATCGTAGCCCATTCCTCATGACCAATGGCCTCTAGTTCAGTAATATTCTTAGGTTTGCGTGCTGCAACCGCTTTCTTCAAATCCCACCAGAGATTTTTTATGGGGTTCAAGTCAGGTGGCTGTGATGGCCCTGTAGAACCTTCCAGGACTTCTTCTGCAACCAAGACTTGGTAGAATTTGAGGTATGCTTGGGATCATTGTCCTGTTGGAAGGTCCAATTCAGCTTCCTCATAGAGAGCATGACATTTTCTCCTAGGATTTCCTGATACTTCAATGAATCCATCTTGCCTTCCACACGCTGCAGGTTTCCAGTGCCAGAGGATGCAAAGCAGCCCCAGAGCATCACCGAGCCACCACCATGCTTGACTGTGGACAGAGTGTTCTTTCTTCATTCTTCTTTCTCCAGACATAACGCTGATCCATCGTGACGAAAAGTTCCAGTTTTGTTTCATCGCTCCACAGAACAGGATCCAAAAACTTCTGTGGCTAATTTATGATTTTGAGTCAACTTTTCTTATTTTTTTTTGATTGCTGCATCAGGTGTGCTTGAGACAACACCTGTTTAGCATATCTGTGCCGTTGTGAGGGATTCTATTCAGGGGGTTGTATAATTTTGAAACTGGAGGTCATTATAAGCTGCATTTTCAGGTGAATTTGTCGAAACTGCTTGAAGCATTCGTCGTGTTGAACTATTTTAATTGCTTTGTTTGATTTGTTCATTGCAAACAGCTGCAAGTCTATACATTTTGATGATAAACCTGATTTGCAGCGGGGGTTGAACAAGTTTGATTGCAACTATAAGCTCCAAATATTATCAAATATACATGTTGAATGTTTGAGAATGGTCCTACAGACATATCCAGTGGGGATTTGTTTTTGTTTTTTATAGTGAAATTGCAATAAAACTTTTTGCTACAATTGATGACAGACTCTTCATTTTCCATGACAACATACTTACACATATTGTTCATTTGTCTTTTATTTTTTTTTTTTATTTATTGTAAAACCTTTACAGGTCCTGTTACGCTTGATCCCAGCACAACTTTAACTAAACTGATCCTTAGTAATGAGTGCACAGGCGTGTGATATGAAAAGAAGCAGGTGTTTCCTGATAATAGTTGATGCTCTAGCAATATGGTGGCTCTCATTGTGGGAAATTTAACAAATCATCATGCAGTACTCGTTAAATTGTCTTAATAACTTTAACTGACGAATATTTTGTCATTTAATAATTTCATGTTCTTTCCTTCTCCTTCCACTTTTCATGGTGGCAACAGGCTGAGATGGTCTCTTCTCTGTCCCTAGCTACAGATTCCAGCTACTTCTGGGGGAATCCCCAGACATCCCAAGCCAACTGAGATATAATCTTTCCAGCGAGTCCTGGGTCTGCCCTGGGGTTTCCAAAGAGTGACATGTCTGATACATTCCTCCAGAACGGCATCCTTGTTGGCACGCAAAAGCATCTCAACAGCAGCTCCAAGAATGTAGAAACTATAATGGATTTCCTGTTTACACAACTGCACTTTTTAACCGTGTAGTACACAATTATAGAAGGCAGTTATTGATCATTTTTCCTATCTGGGGTCACCTAGATGAGAATAGGTTCCATTCTGAGTCTGGTTCCTCTCAAGGTTTCTCGCTCATGTCGTTTCAGAGTTTTTCCTTGCAACTCTAGCCTCTAGCTTGCTCATTAGGGATTTTTTTAATATATATATTTCAATAAAGCTACTTTGTGACAATCTCTAGTTTTAAAAGAGCTATACAAATAAAATAGAATTGAACCATGGAGATTAAGTCCAGCAACACCACAGGAGAACCTCGTTTCCACCACCTGTACAAGCGACCTTATACTTCCAGTCACTGCTTTTCAGTCTTTTCTCATTTTCTACAAACATTTTTTTTTTTTATAGTTTAGCATGTATTTCAGTTGCACTATTAAAATAAGTCAAATTTATTTATTTTGTAAAAAAAAAAAAAAAAAAAGCCAATGTTTAAATAGTGTTGTGGGTGTATTTCACATGCTCAAATATAGATGTATACCTCCTACTTATGCAGTGCATACATCAAACCCCCACTTTATTCATTTCATTAGAATAAATACATTTTTATACAGCAGAACTTAGACATTCAGGGTTCTTTATCTTTTGGTTTGGATTTTCTTTGGGATGCCATGTCTTTGAGTTTGGAGTCTAGTTTGCGTTGCAGGTATGCTTTTTTGTTTGGATCCATGGACTTGTCCTTCTGTCCGCTTCCAGCATACAGTACTCCCTCTTTGCTTATCCTCATGCGAGCCTGAGCCTTTGCTTGGTCTCCACATCCATGGACCTACAAAACAAGAAACCCATTATAACACTACGCCAACATTGGTAATAATGAATATGAATGAATGAAAACTAGCTGAGACTGGTTATCGTACTCTCAGGAGAATTACGTGATCTGCCCTGCGGTAGTTTTTATTTCTTATTAGCAATGTTAGCATTTTGGCTGATATATACTATTACTGTGAAGGTTGCCATTAAACCATGTGCTACCTCAGGTATGTGGTGACTCAGGCAGTACTGTCTGTTACAGTAGACACAAAGCTGTCCCAGTGTGAGCACACTGGCTTTACACTTCACGAAGCCACACACGCTTTCTGCTTTCACCACAGCATCAATGAGTGCATCGAAATCAGCATCAGCTGTAGCAGCTGCAGCGATGTCCACAGCCCCTGCTTTCTTTTTCCCCTTTCCTAAGACAGAGAAAGTCACAATGGCATGTTAGTAACGTACAGCTGGACAGAATTAACCCAGCACAAAGATATAATATTAAACACACTGCCTTGTATAAGTCACCCCACTTGAACTTTCCCACATTTTGTAATGTTACAACCTTAAACTGAAATGGACTTAACTGGGATTAAAAGTCATTCATCTGTGGAACCACTTGCCATCAGAAGTCTTCAAGAAGAGGCAGGAGCAGAACTACACACCTCTCTCAAGATTGGCAGGACCCCTTGTGGAGAAAGTGAACAGCTTCAGGTATTCAGGACAATGCTGAGGAAATTCAGGGTCTCCCCAGTGATCCTGAAAATGTTCTATACTGGGGTAGTAGAACGTTTTCTGACTCTGTGCATCTCAGCATGGTACGGAAACTGCGCAACCCAGGAACACAAAGCCCTGCAGAGAGTGGTGCGCTTAAAATCATCAGGGACTCCACCCACCCTGGTCACTGCCTGTTCAGCCTGCTGCAATCAGGCAAAGCGCTTCCACGGTCTGACGGCTAAAACTGAGAGGTTCAGGAAGAGCTTCTTCCCTCAAGCAGTCGGACTACACAACACGGACATGTCCACCATACAGATCAGTTAGGACTCCATAAGGACTCTACAGTCGTGCTGCACTTTGCATTGTTACTACACAACAGTATATTTTGTACAGTGTACACTTTTTGCACTTCCCCGGCTTATTTCGTACAACATATATTTAGTATCTCTAAAAAAATACTACTAATAAATCTTATTTCTGACTTTTTACATTTTAAAATGAATTTGAATGCAAAGTCTAAAGAAGAGTAGGTAGTCACATAATTAGTTTAATGGACTCCACCTCCACTGATTTGGCAAATAAAATGTCACAATCTCAATATGAATAAAAACGTTCCTGGAAGACCCTGGGATTTGTTAGGAACATAGCTAAACAAACAGCATAATGAAGAACAAGGAACTACGAACAGAAGTCCAAGCTAGAAAACTCTGGATTTGGTTATTAATAAAATATGCCAAACTGTGAACCTTCTACAGAGCACCATTAAATTCATTATATATATTAAAAAAAAATGCTAATAAAATATGACAAATGTGAACCGGTCTAGAGGAGGCCTTCCACCAAAGGTCAGTGATCGGGTCATTAGGGAGGGCATTTAGACAAAGAAGCAACCAAGAGACCTAGGGTAACTCTGAAGTAGTTGGAGAGATCAACAGCTCTGATGGGAGCAGCTGTTCACAGGACAACCATAGCCTGAACATTCCACAGATCTCGGCCTTATGGAGGAGTGGCAAGCCAAGAACAAAAGCCGCGAGTTTGCCAAAATACATGTTTGAGGCTGAGAGAACATATGGAAACAGGTTTTCTGGTATCTTGGCACAAAGTGCTTTGTTTGTTCCAGCACTGCTCATCATCCTAATAAGACCATTCCCCCAGTCAAGCATGGTGGGAGCATCATGTTATGGGGGTGCTCATCAGCAGCAGAGACTAGGAAATTGGTCAAGGTTGAAGGTAAACACAGAAGAAAACCTGTTTCAGTTTGCAAGAGACTTGAACTGAGGTGGAGGTTCACCTTCCAACAGGACAATGACTCTAAGCACACTGCCAAAGCAAGAACCTGAATGTGTTAGAATGGCCAAGTCAAAGCCCCGACCTCAATCTGATTGAGAATCTGTGGTAAGACCTAGAAACTGCATTCCACCATCCAATCGGAGCTTATGAAATTCCGCCAAGATGAATTGGCAAAAAATTAGGAACCAGATGTCCCAGGAGACTTGCACTTATAATTGCAGTCAAAGGTGGTTCTGGTTTAGGGGTTGAATACTTAAGTAACCAACAAAGTTCTGCTTTTTTGTTTAATTAACTTTTGTCAATAAATTTTTTTTGGCACCTTATTGTGTAAAATCAAATGGTCAAAATCCCAATTAAGTTCATTTCCTAACACTACAAAATGTGGAAAAGATCAAGAGGGGATGAATACTTATGCAAGGCACGGTACCTTTTGTTACGTCTTTGTTCTTTTTCGTGGATGGGCCTTTGCTGTCTTTAAGCTCCGTCTCCAGTCTTTTGCTCAGAATTTTCTCCTCCCGTTTTTCCTGCTCCCGGCGCATACGCTCCAAATGCAAGCTTTTCAAATCTAGAGCAGACTTTAGTGGTTGTGTGTTGGATTCCTTTTCGGTTGGAATCTGTATTTCTGCCTTTGTGGACTCGGATTCCTCTTCCGGTCTCTCCTCTGGCTCTGCCACTGGTTTGGAAACGGTGATATGGCGCTGTTTTCCTGTTCCCTTGCTCACATGGTTTAGTTCCAGCTCTTCACACAGTTGGTGAACCAGCAGGCGTTCATGTGAATTCAGAGAGGATGGAAACTGAAGCTCTGTCTGACTTTGGTTGTCCAGAAAGTTAAGCAACTGCTGCCTCATCTCTGCTTTCTTCATTTCAGACTCGGCTTGATCGTCTGCTTTTGGTTTGGGAAGGCCTGACTTTAGGTTATGGCTGAAGTGGGGCTCATCCTTTGATTGGCCGTTTCCTTTCATTTTGCTCTCAGAAACTTTAATCTGCTTCTTCTCACCTCTTTCGCCTTGTCGGTTTCTTGCCTTTGTTTTGGTGGAAGATACTTGAATGTTATTCTGTTTGTCTTTAAAATCGCGCTGGTAGTTTTCAGGCACCAGGTCCTCTAGGTACTCGAAGGCAGTACGAACCTCCCCGTGATCAGACATGTAGTCAACCAAGCTTCGGAGAAATTCATGGTTTCGGACAGTCTGGGAATCGCACACCACAACAAGCTGGCGTCTGGCACGCGTTACTGCCACGTTGATCCTCCTGTCCTCCGCAAGAAATCCAACTTCTCCTGCAGGCTCAAAGTGAAACCGTCGAATGAAGTGCAGATCATTTACACAGGCATCATATGCTTGTTGTTATTTATTAGTTGCACATATGCTGCCTCACCTTTTCTATTCGATCGAACCAGGGACAGCAGTACTGCCTCCTTTTCTCTGCCTTGAAAGCCATCTACAGATTTGATCTCCAGGTCAGGATAGTCATTTGAGAGCTTCTGTCTTAGCAGATCTACCTGAAACATAAAGAGTAATGTACAATATACTGGGGAAATATATCTGCAACTTCCTTCAACAAAACTGTCTTTTTAGTAGGAATGTCTGGAAAGGCATCGTCTACCTGTAGGTTATAAGGTGCAATGACGGCAATGTCTTTGGCCTTAACTCCAGCCTCAGTCAAGGTTCTCACGTGAAGTGCCACTATGTCAACTTCACCTGAGTTTTCAAAAAAGTTCATAAATAGAACTTGCGATTTGAGGTGGTGTCAGGTTGGAGTAGAAAATAACGTAAAGGTTTAATGTCTGGTCATTACCCTGATTGCCTTTTGATTGCTCATCCGTGTCCTCCATTTCATTGAGCCCACTGCCAGCAGTGTCGACTAAGAGCAGAGGCATGTTGGTCTCCTCAACAAGAGCTACACCAGCCAGGTCTCTGATACAAAAAAAAAAAAAAAAAACATATTTCGCTAAACAACTGCAAATACACATTCATCTAAAACAGACAACGATGCAAAAATTCCAGTAACAGTACAGCTATTAA
>JAOUWY010000054.1:26675112-26686435 GCA_025728095.1 Prietella phreatophila | reverse complement strand
TAGGCTTACCGTCACTTAGTACTTTCTGCCTGAATGTTTAGAAATTAGCAAATAATTCTTCATTTAAGATATATATATATATATATATATATATATATATATATAGTATTAACATCTTAATATTAAAGCTGTGTCCAATGTATTAGAGCAATAATATTAAATATACCATGATCATAAATATATATAAATAGAGATTAGAGATATTATTAGATTGTTAGATCATTCCACACAGCAGTGAAATGACTGTGGGTTTTCTGCTGGTATGAGTGTACTGTGGTGTATTAGGCACAACAGCACATACTGTCAATGCTGGATAGACAATCAGTCCACCAACCAAAAATATCCAGCTAACAGATGGACACTCTTGATCAGAAGATCAGAAACTGACACTGGTGAAGGATGAAGGATTAACACATCTAGACCACCAAGTCAAATAAAATGGTCAGTAGGTGTTTAAAAACCCCAACAACACTGCTGCACTCATATTTTGTCATGAGATCGATTTGATGCTAATTCGTGGTCAAATGCTTTCATTACTTGTTTGCTACAGTATGTTAGCATCACTGACCCCAGTGCGAACCTAAACAAGCAACATTTGGACACCGGAAGAGTCACGGCATTGGTTAAGTGGAAATGTTGTGTAAACATCGGAATTACCAGCAATCTTACTGGGATTCTGGATAAACATCTGATCTGACCAGAATAAGAATGAAACACTGTAAACACTCATCAGAAATGCATATACATGTCAGCTTTATTTTAAATAACGTATAGCTTGTATTTACATATCAACATTTATAATGCTGAAGATAATCACTTTTGATACAGCACTTAATAAATACTCGTATTACGTTAAAAGGAACAACATAAGAGACGTTTAAAAAAAAAGCCTAGGATTTCTAAGACTTTAAACCTAGTTTACATACGGATCGAGTATGTCGTATTTTTGAGTCAGTTGTTGTCGGCTGTTACTTTAACCAATATCTTGAAGCCTTCAGCTCCTTTATTTTGGCCTAGTTTCTAATGATTGCTTCTAATATTAGACCCCAAAGCCTTAATTGACATGGCTAAGATTTATAAAGTACATTAATGTGTGTGTGCTGAATTAGGGTGCAGTTCTTCACCTGCACTAGGATAGCCCTTATGAACAATAATGCTAGTGACTCAACCTGATCCTGGATCAGTCCCGTGCTACAAAGAGATGCTTTGTGAATACCAGCATATGTCTCTCATGACTCTGGTCGACAGTGGTCATGATTGGGCTTTGCATGTGTGGACGTCCAGCTCTTCGTGGCAGTCTCTGCAGTGGACGGCGCAGCACCATTGGAACTTGCACTCGCACTTGGTGGTGCGGCTCACACGGGAAGTGTCATAGCCCCGCCCACAACACATGACCTCACAGCTGTCAGCTCCATGTGAAGTCCGGTTGCACACACGCCCGCCTGTGCCCACTGACCCTTCAAGAGAAGAGACAGACACACTCAGCACAAGTATGAACTATCTACAGTGTCGTATTTGAACACATTTTTATTCAAATACTTTATTTTTTTAAATTACTGAGCTTAAAGAAGCACTTCAGGCATACCACTGAAGGCATTTACATTCAACACACCTCACTATACGTATCTCAGTAGTTAATATCAGAAGGAGTTTACAGCTTGCTAGTACAGTTACTTGAGATGTGCAACGCTGGGCTGAACAATCCGGATTCACTACCTGGCAGACGTCTGGCACTTCTGAAGAAGCAGCAGAGCAGACTGTGCGGGGTAAGAAGATGACTGCTTGGTCCTTCATAAGATGAGGGACTGATGATAGGACCTATCAGCTGCAGCTGCAAGTCTTCATCGCGTGCTCATTTCAACAGCCCTAATCTAGACAACCCCGCCCGGTGTGGAGACTGGTGCGGCACTGATCGACTGCTGATATCGAAATTGTTAAAGACCTTGTATCAACCCGAGCTTTCATATGGCATCCTGGGAAATTTCTCAGGGCTTTGTGCATGAGGGATCTCAGACTGATGGCCCAACATAGCACTGGGAAAATAATCATGGACTATGAACACATAGATGTTAACCTTTACAAACACAACAGGAGATTAATGTCAGCTGTCTTACATAACCCCAATTTAGCCTTTGAATTTGCTACTTGGATCATGAACAGTTTTGAAGGTTCATTTCATTGGTAGACCTGGCCCTGATTTGTCACTGTCTTGCACGCGATCATGAGATGTGTTTGGGCATGACCCAGCAGCCCCCATCTCCCACTCAACCGTCCAAATGGCTGGTATGCCGGGACGATTTTGGTTACATCATCACCTGAAGTGCATCTGCTGACTGAATTAAGATGTGAGGTGTGCCACAAAATGACTTTAGCATGTGCGGTTGCTGGAATCGATTTCACACTTTCAAAGATGAAGAGGCCTTGTGGCTGCATATTGAGATCGCACTCTTTTCCGTGTCTTTCTCATACTGAACTGCACTGAGCTCAACGTGAAGACACTCACTGTGCCATATCACTTCAGCCGTGGTGCCTCAAAACAATCCTACCAACATTTGTGCCAGGACACAGACTTCAAGGGGAATGCATACGTCTAAGGGTACTGGAATAGCATAGAATTTTCCGCATATCGCTGTGTCATTTGATCATGCATTTTATTTATACATGGTCCTCTGTTCTTTTGGGAAAACATAATTCACAGTTCAGAAGTTGTTTAAAAAACACGATTTTTCTGAGAGATCATCATGCACGCTGTGGGATGTTATGAGACATGACTGACGACTAAATATTTCTGCAGATTCAGGGGGCAGACAGAAGAGAGGTGTGCTGGCGAGGCCAGTAATTTATAGTGGTTGAGAGCAGGGATCATGTTTCAGCTCCTGTGCTGTCCACAGATCTGTGGTAATGTGTCTTAAACGCGGTGTTACTTGATACTCCAGGACCATCCAGAGCCTGACAGGCACCTCTACCCCTCCCGCACTCCGCATAGGCGCACCTGGTGTTATTCAGTACACTTCAACACACTCACACATACAAGCACACGCACACATGAAAAGGTAGAGAGAGAGAGAGAGAGAGAGAGAGAGAGTCTCTTGCCTTGCAGGGACACAAGCCAACTGCATTCATGTTTCTATTGTGACCACTATGACTGTAATAAATAGCTTCCATTCTCACTGTGTTCAGGGCAAGACTAATGTTTTAAAGATTGGTAGTAGAGTAGCACAGCTGGCAGAGGAATACACCAGGACTAACAATTGCGTGTGATACTGGCTGAAAAACCCAGGTAGTTCTGGTAAATGTGCACTTATATAGCGCTTTTATCCAAAGTGTTTTACACTGTGTCTCATTCTCACACACACACACACACACACACCAATGGTAGCAGAGCTGCCATGCAAGGGGCTAACTTGCCATCGGGAGCAACTTGGGGTTCAGCGTCTTGCCCAAGGACACTTCAGCATGTGGAGTCACCTGGCCCGGGAATCGAACCACCGACCCTACGATTAGTGGACAACCCGCTCTACCACCTGCGCCACAGCCGCCCAACTTCTGTCATACTTGTGCCTTCTCTCGCAGATAACTGAATGCATGGAATTTATACAAGAAATAAACTGCATGTATGTATAATACAGTATGCACTGGTAAATGGTCTGCACTTATAGAGTTCTTTTTTCCAACCTTAGCGGTTCTCATTCACCCATTCACACACGCACTCACGCGCCAATGGTAGCAGAGCTGCCATGCAAGGCGCTAGATGCATGCAATGCTCAACAAAGCTCACCAGATTCATGGTCCCATATACAGTAGTCGGGTGAGTCCTCAAAGTAGACCAGATCATTCTTCGTGGGCTTCCTGAGCTTCCTGTGGGTGACGGTGAAGCCCGTCCCATAGCGATTCATCACCACCTGGGTGGCGCTGTTGTACTTCTTGCGCAGGTAGTCGCCTGTCTGTCTGAAGTCGCCCATGGCTAGCCAGCATGTCCGAATGTTGCAGGACCCACTCACACCATGGCATTTACATTCCAGAGTCATGAAACGTTTCACTGCCTGGATAATGGGGGAAAGAGAAAATACTTAGGTGATCCATATTATAAGCAAGTCAGTTATCATGGCAGATTTTGCAGTTGGGTTTTCTTTGTGAACGGATGGCCTTAGATTTCTCTTTACTGTAAGTCATACTCAAGCTATGTTAAAAGGTCTTATATCTAGATCTTATTAAAACTTCTAGGAAGGAAAGTTAAAACTGAGCTGAGACATGTGAAAATCACAGCGTTGGGTTTAAGAACAATAATGGAGGGAAATGGAAGTGGTACTTTATTGTCTGTTACAAGCCAGGCTGAGAATCTGAACAGGCACATGCTGCTTGTCTGATTTAAAAATTGGCTTTTGCAAATTCAGTCCATACAGGGTTTTTTTGTGTGTGATTGTTGCAACCAAAAATGCTTCATTTTACTGTGTTTTTTTTTCCTTTCAAAATTTGTGATGCAACTTACAGAATTTTTGTGCTTTTTTTGTGCAGAAAACTACTAGAACTGGCGAAATTGCAACTGCACAGAATTGTTTTGCACGGTCTTTTGCAATGTTTGTTGCTAAATGAGACCTTTTAGCTGCACTCATGTTCAACACATGAATTCAAGAGGGCTTGTGCGTTGTGATGACGTCACATGACATGTCTTAGCCCAAATCTGTGGAAAATCTGTCGTAAATGTAAAAAACTGTGAGCTCCTCCAAATATTGTGGCATTTGCGACCGACACATCATGTGTATAGGAAAAGGCATGTGCAGTCTATACAGTGACATACATTCATCCATCCATTTTCTACCGCTTACTCCTTCTTCAGGGTCGCGGGGAACCTGGAGCCAATCCCAGGAAGCATCGGGCACTAGGCGGGGTACACCCTGGACAGGGTGCCAATCCATTGCAGGGCCTTTACAATTCGATTCAATTTGTTTTTATTTATATAGCACTGTTAACAATCCATGTTGAGTAGCTTTACAGAATTCTGGATATAGATTTAGATCCCCAATGAGTATGCCAGAGGTGACATTGGCAAAAATCTCCCTGGGGAAACATGAGGAAGAAACCTCAAGATATCCTTTCTACAGTTATGCACTATAAACTATTGAAAGAACGTTCAGCATGAGCATACTGATAACTCTTAAAGAGCCGTGAAATAAGCATATGGATTTTGTGTGTGTGTGATTACATCAGCAGTTCTTAGGTGACATTATCTAGTGAAGTAAGGGTGAGACTTGAGCATGAATTGTATTTGGGTGGACAGATGAGAAACGTACTGTTCTATGATCTTCCTGGGAAAAAAACCCAACAACAAAATACTGGTGATACCACCAGTAGGCACTTCTCATATAAATAAAGCCATGAACAATTACCCTCCTTCCTGAACGATTGTTGTGCAGGTTCATGAGTGCTCGTGCATCTCTCTCCTTCTTCTCCTTGGCATCAACAAACGCCTGGGTGAACTTGATTGCATGGTCAACATGGTCACTACAGCCACCCCAATCAAAGGACCCTTTGGTATCATGTGATGAGCCCTTTTTTCCCGGGTCACACGAGCAAGAGTCCAGCTCGCCCTGACTGCAGGCCCTAGTCAGTGTGTGGACCATGCCTGCTGAGGAGATGGCGTACACAAAGGCAGCCTCACGACTACCTGAGCATATGCACAGATGAAATGTGAAATACATAAGTGCAGGTAAGCATGCACAAGAACTCAGCACATAAAATGCAGAACGCTCAAGGCACATTCAATCATCTGAGAAATGTTTTCTGTGTTTGACAAGCACAGACACTACACCTCATGAGAACCTTATGATAAAACACTGTGATGTAGCCTTGCCATTGGTTTGTCTTCAAACATATCACTTTTGATCTTCTTCCTGTTTTAGGATCAAAGATTCTATGAGAGAGAGAGTGATCTTTGTGTGTATGTGAGAGGAGTGATTGAATAAGTCACATTAATGTTTTGTGAGTGCATGAGAGAGAGAGAGAGAGAGAGAGAGAGAGAGTGAGTAAGAGCAAAAGCCACCAATTCAGCAGAACAGCAGTGCAACAGGAACAGGGGTCATGAGCTTTAGTGTTTCATTTCGGAGCTTTGTCAGTATAAGGGAAGATCTGCACCACCAAATCCTTGCAATTGTCCTAAATTAGTGCACTGACATTGACATTAAGTAGATTCTCACAGTGCCGTTGAGAAACCCTCCCTGTAATGCCCTATGATGGGTCCGTGGCCTTTCTGGGAGGTCTGAATACCAAAGCGAAAGATTAAAGACCGAGATTTAACTTCACTTTTATGTGTAGGGCCTGGGAGACTGGCCTTGAGAGTCTATGTGGATGTTCCCATAAATATGATTTCCACATGGCATGCACTGCGTATTTTTAATACACATTTCCGAAGAGAGAGCTGCACAGAAATTTACAAAACCTACGGATTCTGGAATAAACGTACACACATTTATTTACACCAACTTCAGAAGCAGAAGATTTATTAACTAAGGAGTGCTCCATGGAGCAAACAAAAGAAATGTAATCTACTATATCAAGTGTTAGCATTTCTGTAATAGACCCATGACATGATTATGGAGGAGGAATTTCACTGCGGGTGCAGAGTCAGTGCAGTCCCGGGGTATTATTTAGATCAACAGTTTAACTCGGTGTGTTTGGAAACTCTAGAAACAGTGTAGGACCCGTGTATGCATGTGGAACGGTCACTCGTACTACCAGCATAAGTAGGCTGTACCCCACCGAATATTTTTTACAGTGAGCTTTGTAGTCTCTAAATATTTTCAGCTGGTGTTGTAGTAGCAAAACTGATGGCAATGAAAAAGATTTGTTGTGTACACTAGTTTATTTATGTCACTATAAAACAGGATATCGTGTCAGGCTACACTGCAGAGGTAAACTGTAGCATGGTTAATCAGAAGAAAACAAAACCCAATCCTTTTAAATGATATAAACACAGGAAGACTAAGTCAGTCATCTTTTCAAAAGGTGACATTCAGTCAGACGGACTATTTCCGAAATAGACGAACGGGTTAACTGTCCATTTCTACACTGAGCTCGCGTCTTTCTAAATAATGCTTGTCATGTTAAACAAGTACGGCTATATTTCAATGTTATTTTGTTTTCAATTCATTTGAATTCTGTTATTAAAAAGCCTGCACTTAATTATTATTGGGTAATATGAGTCCTCTATGTATTTTGTTTTAAACTAGAATTATTTCAGAATCACAGCGAGCAGATCACATAATAGCTTACATACATCAACTCCAAAGAAAAGGAGTACAGGGGAGAAGAGCTCGTATTGCAGAAATGCATTCAATAGGTTATCTTACATACAGAAAAAAATATCAATAATCATAAAGAATGTATGACAGTGTATTTGTTCAATAACATTTCATAACCTTATCAGGTAGAAACAATCTGTTAGAAGTTGTCAAATTGATGTTAGTCATAATTAAGCAGCTTTAAAGGGAGTCATGAAGTAGCAATAAATAATGTGAGATTCGGTTCGAAGGAGATTATTTCGATTTTATGGTAGTGGAACCACAGAAATATAAAATCTTATCGAATCGCTAAGAGACGAAAAGCTTGAGCATTAATATAAAATGATTTTTACAACATTTCAATCAGAAATCAATGATACTTCTTTCCAGAAGAATAAACACAAGAAATGCACACAGTTGTTTGTGGTTCTAGTTCACGTGGATTTTGAAGCTAATGCATGTGTCAAGCTTGAGAAGCATCCTGAGACGGGTTTCCTTCGCTCCTTTGTTAGTCACAAAAACGTGTATTAATTGTCTGACAGAGTATATACATAGATAGTCGAGGAAAATGTCATTTATTTTTGAGAATGCTATCGGAAAAACAACTCTGATCTGATTCCTCTGTAGATTCCAAACCAATTCTGTGTGAAGTCCAAGTCAGGGCGTGTTGATGGATTGGTTATGGATTTGTGTGAAACAGGTCAAAGCTGTAAAGTTCATTTTAAATTAGGCTACTAGTTGTTTTTGTTTTGTTTTGTTTGTTTTTAATGAGCTAGTGGCATTAAGTAGGTGAAACAATAGCTGATAACAGTTGCTATTATTATTGTTATTATTATTATTATTATTATTATTAATGGTTGACCTAAAAAGACTTTACACATGAGTTAATGAACAGATGTATGTGTGTATTGTTTAAACTGATGTCGTCTAATCCAGAGCAGGACTGGAGCTGAGAACAGCTCTACATTATAGCTTCAAACGGTGGTACTTCAAATGTCTGAGTGACACACACACAACGGAGTTTTGAGAAAGAGAGATTGAGTGAGAGAAAGTGTGTGTGTGAGAGAGAGAGAGAGAGAGAGAGAGAGAGGGAGAGAGAGAGAGAGAGAGTGTGAGAGAGAGAGAGAGAGAGTGGGAGAGAGAGAGAGAGAGAGAGTGGGAGAGAGAGAGAGAGAGAGAGAGTGTGAGAGAGAGAGAGAGAGAGAGAGTATACTGACTGCGGTGCAGGAGTTTTCCGAACACACTATGGTCTCTGGCCACAGTGTTGCAGTTCCAGCGGTGGTGGCGGAACTGGTGCTGGCACTCGCTGATCCACTCGCTGACTCCGCCGCTGATCGCCTGCATGACCCCGGGCTGCTGTCTGCACATCTGGCGCTGTTTACTCACCAGACCCGGGATGTTATCGCACATCACCCGCGAGCCCAGCGTGCCCATGTACCTGGGAGCAAATGACCAGTTCATATCTTTCTGAAAGCAACCCAAACTCCTAAATGCTCTATTTTACTAAATAACTTGCTTTATTTTAATAAATACGTGATCCTATATTGGCAAGTGATAACCACACTCAATCACCCCCCTCCCCAACACACACACACACACACACACACACACACACACACACACACACACACACACACGATAATACTCTGTAATAGACTGTTGGAATGAAGATGCATTACTCTAAACCTAATCAGGTCCATTTATGTAGCTTAGGTCCACATTGGCATGTGAAAGACAAGTCGGAAAGAGAAATGTAGTGCCTCAAACGCAAGGAAAGAGTCGAGTTTGGCATGCAAACAGTAAAATGCCCACAGTAAGAGTACTGAATTCTCCTGAGATACCCACCACCAGGATGAGTCGACCCTTGATATGAACCAGCAGGTTGCCACAGACAAATATAAGCATATTCCACTTGGCAGAAAGTTCATATTACTAACTCCGGAGTGGTGTGCTCATTCGTTCACACGCTCGCTTTCAGCAGAACAAAAAGATCAAGAAGAAGAAGAAGAAGAAGAAGGTGATGTCTGAGAAGCGCGCTCGAGCTGCTCCACTAAGCACGCGCTGCTCCACTAAGCACGCGCTTCAACCGCATCCTGAAAGCAGACATGTCTCGCGCAGAGACGCTGAAGTGACAGAGCTCAGGTCGCGGATGGTCCGCTATCAGGTCTGAGATTGCTTACAGAAGGGGTGGGCTCAGTGAGCTGTCTGGTATGAGGGGCAGAAACTGGAAGCGGTTTATCTGTTCAGGCGGGTCATTTAAACACACACACACACACACACACACACACACAATTCCACCCCGAGGTGTGTAGAATGCGGTCTGAACGGGATTATAGCCTTGGAGATGATTTTAAAAAGAATGCATCGTGTCCACACTTGGCATCTAAGGGCAATGGAAGGAGATGGAAATCACCTCCAAGTGACCTTGAGAGCATCACTTTATTTAAATATAAATCACCATCCTGATGTTATGTTGCTCTTTAGACGATTTGTCGTTTACAGTGTGGCGTGTATCCATGAAATCTTCCCTAACGTTTTCAATTCTCAATTAAAAAACAAACAAACCAAGAAGTATGTACACCCTGCAGTACTGTGCAAAAGGTTTAGGCACGTGCAAAGAAACACTGTAGAACAAGGATGCCTTCAAAATGATGAAATGAAATGTTTCGACATTTAAAAAAAAACAGTAAAGCTCAGTAAACCGTAGTAAATGAAACAAAGTCTTAATATTTGGTGTGACAAAGAAAAGAAAAGAAAAAAAGATTCTGGTACAATTTGTGCCGAGCCCCAAACGAATTTACTGGAGATCCAGATCCTTTCTGCCTCTGGATGGAGCTCAAATTTTCTCCAGACTGCTGGGACTACGGCTGCTCCTAAGGTCATACAGACTTCATATAAATCCATAATGACCTTTTTCACACTATCTGTTGTTACCCAGATGAGGATGGGTCCCTTCTGAGTCGGGTTCCTCTCAAGGTTCCTTCCTCTTAAAACATCTTAGGGAGTTTTTCCTCGCCACCATCGCCACTCAGTGGCTCGCTCAGTTGGGATAAATTCACACTTTTAATATCTGTATACCGTGTTGATATTTCTGTAAAGCTGCTTTGATGTCTATTGTAAAAAGCGCTATAGAAATAAAATTGAATTGAATTGAGTTTTATAAGAAAATGAGCTGTAAGTTTTATTGAGCATCTTGGAGAACCAGACACGGTTCTTCTGGAGACTGTGACTGTCACAGTTGCTTCTTAATTTGCAGCAAAATCCAACAGCCTTCATTGTCTTTTTTTTTGTCTGAAACATTGTCTCTTATGTAATATGCTGTTTCTTGACTGACATACAAACATTTTTCTGTAATATTTCATTTTGTACTAGAACACTAATGTTTTGGAGTCTAAAGGTTGCTGTGATTGCGGCCTTCAGCTCGTCTGTATTGTTGGGTCTGGTGTCTCTCATAGGTTCTCTACGGGGTTCAGGTCAGGCGAGTTGGCTGGCTAATCAAGCACCGTTATACCACAGTCAGCAAACCAGTTACTAGTAGTTTTGGCACTGTGGACATGTGCCAAGTCCTGCTGGAAAATGAAATCAGCATCTCCATAAATCTTAAAGATAGAAGCATGAAGTGCTCTAAAATCTCCTTGTAGATGCTACATTGTCTCTCGACTTGAGAAAACACAGTAGACCAACACCAGCAGATGTCATCCATGGCACTCCATGGATGACATGGAACTTGGGTTCTGTTCCTCCAGACTCTGGGACCTTGATTTCCAAATGAAATGCAAAAATTTACTTTTATCTACCCCATGATTGTGGTTGTGCTGTGAGTTAATAAGCTGATTTGAACTCTTCTCAGGTCAATATTTCTGTAATGTATATTCTTTATTTTAATATTTTGAGATACTGGATGTTTGATTTCCGTGTGAGCCGTTATCATCAAGATGGAAAAAAAAGGCTTGAAATATTTCACTATCCCAGCCTATCCCAGGAAGCATGGGGCACAAGGTGGGGTACACCCTGGACAGGGTGCCAGTCCATCGCAGGGCACAATC
>JAOUWY010000054.1:26660255-26670323 GCA_025728095.1 Prietella phreatophila | reverse complement strand
TAGCATTTGAAGTCAGCCGTGAACAAATGACTGCTGTCCGGACAACTGTGATTTTAGTTCCTTCACCTTCCTAAATGATAAATGGTGCACTTATAGAGCGCCTTTATTCAAAGCGCTTTACACTGTGTCTCATTCACCTAATCGGCGGTTCGATTAATGGCCCGGGTGACTCCACACCAAAGTGTCCTTGGGCAGAACACTGAACCCCAAGTTGCTCCCGATGGCAAGTTAGTGCCTTGCATAGCAGCTCTGCTACCATTGGTGTGTGAATGCGTGTGTGAATGAGACACATTCACATGCGTAGTGTTTGAATCTTCCATGGCATCTTGTACCTTTTATTTTAATGAGTTTTCTTCTCCCATTTCCCACCCACTAGCCAGTTCTCCCAGATCACACAACAGCTACCAGTTAGGCAGGGTAAGGAATAACGTGTGCTTCCTCCAAGACACAAGCAGCAGTGCCGCTGCAACTTTTTTCAAGCAGCATCATAGGGCAGCTGAACTCGGAGGGGACACTACTTGCCCTCACAGACGAGTTCACAAACACACATGACTGGCTAGTGTTCTTCTAACCAACAGCGGAAAGAGTAATGCTGTCCTTTTCACTCGAAGAGCAGCACCATCGTGCTCTCCCAAGCATAAATGACTGGGGTATCTGCGAGACTCAAACTAGCCATCTCCCAACAATAAGGCGACCGTTTTTCTGTCATCTTTATGTCAGTTTTACATTACTTCTCGAAAGTCTAGTTTGGGCTACAGAATGGCTCACCAGAAAAGCTTCGCCGGGTTTAGCTAATGAATCAGATAGGTTCAAAAAATCTGAAAAATCAGAAGCTTCAAAAAAAAAAGAAAGAAAAAAAAAAGGGAATAACCAAAGTAACCAAAATAACCTGTTTTTTTAATTTACTTTTATTGTAGTAACAGGTCTTTTAGGATGGTCTTTCTTTGAAAACCACCGCACATACAGCTGACTAAATAAAGACGTTAAATAAGGAGCCAATCCATAAGGGACGTCAAGTTCCTCATGCAACAACCACCTCATGGGTTTTCCTATACCAATTTAACTGTGGTGTGATTGGGGAGATCTGTAGAAATGTTTGGCTCTCTCCCTGAAGGGCGTTAGAAGATAAGATAAACCACATCGGTCAGGTCTTCTCTCAGCACATGGCCTCCATTCACCGTCAGATTCCAGCCTGACACAGAGGGCATGCTGGCTGCCCTCTACGCTCCAATTCTCTACACGAGACCGCACCGCTTCTGAGTTATGAGCTGCGAAGGTTTCTGCCGTCACACTCTGTCCTGAGTAGATTCTCAATTTAGACAGACTATACAAAGAAACATGAAAATGCTGCGGACCTTACTGAGGAGATTCCTGAGACAGACCAATTCTTTCTGCAGGTCTCCAGTCTGAGCCACTAGCTCTGTGCATACGGCCTGAGCCTCCTTCTTCGGATCCCATGTCAGAACAAGCTGCCAGACCAAATAAATGTTGAAAAAGTGGTTCAGCATAGGAAAAGTGTCGATAAAAAAATGATCATTCAAACAGTAAAAAGTGACGTACTGTAAAAACTACGAAAATACTCTAAGTAGCAAGAAAATCCACGTGAAAACTCTGATGCTTAACAGTGAAGGATACTACTACTAAATAATTAAATTACGACACGATTCAGCTACATTATGCATGAAGAGAATTTCTGTTAATCATTTAAGAGAGACGCTAGTCCGTTTGATTTAGGAATGCGTAAAAATATCAGAAAAGCTGGTCTGTAGTGGGTTAATATTCAGTATTAGAATTGGACCTCTACCGAATGTTAAACCAGGTTCCAGATCCGTTTTTTCTTCCTGCTTTCTGGCTATGAATTCGAAAGGTTGTTTTTGACTGCATCGCTTATACTACACAACGGGCTCGGTAATTAGTCATTACATGGGAAGTGGAAGTCTAAAGGGAGTCTTAAGGGAGTGTGCATATGCAGACCTGTGAGGTGCTGCGGGGGAACTTGCTGATGACATCCTGCACCATCTCAGTTAGGTAACAACACTGCTGCCTCAGGCTGATAAGAAAGGTATACAGCTCCTCAGTCCTGCAAAACAAAAACACAATAGAAAGCCTGACATTAGTGAATGGAACTCTGAGGAACGCAAACGAGGCATGTTCGTCTTTAGTAGTATGTATTATTAAGTGTTAGAAAGGATTACGGAATATTCGTATAAGAGTAAAAACGCTATTACAACGACATCAAGCGATATTAAGCGCTAATCTTGCAATCTATGCAAATACTTTCTCAATGATATGTAGCATCGTTTGGTGACAGAATTCTTGAAGCACGTCTTCCATCACTTAGCATGTCAAACCCCTGTAATGGCTGACAGACCAAGTAATGCTGATAGCGCTATCTTAACAGAGAATCTCTCCAAGCAGCCGTTTTCTTCTCCTAACAGTCTGTCAGAGGCTGTGGTAAACACTGTCAGACCCTCTGGAGTTACTATCTCCGCCAGAATGAAGAGATGGATCAGAGTGTTGCTTTGTTTGTTTTTCTTTGACCGGATGAGTGGTAGGCTCGCGCTGGATGACCAAGTGGCTGGTAAGAGCCACACACCACGAGCTCATCCATCATCTTACAGTCAGGCAATAAGCCAAAAGTCCACGTATCTCCACGTATGTTCCTGAATTCCATCCATCAAGTACAAATATTTTTAGTCTGGCATCATTTGACTTATTCTTTACCTATTCCGCATCAGTTTTTCGCTTCGAAAGTAAACTGCGGAATTGAATATTATAAATTACTGCAGGGAAATGACAGGTCCGATGTAATGTACAAACTTAAAATGACACATCTGGCACATCCCATTAGCCAGGAAATCAAGCCTTGCCATGGATTTCTGTCTAACTAGACATCCCTTTAGCGTGTGTTTATAGACTACCTATCAGGACAGGATTAAATGTGGAATTTACTGGATGACCCCATGCCCTCAGGGAAGTCCCCTTAGCTCTGAATAAAGAAAATCATAGATTGATTAGCTTTGTTAAGGTAAGAAGTGGCATATGAGCAAACTGCTCAGAACCATCTGTCAAAACACAAGCATGGAGAAACCGCACTCACTCATTCCTCACTTCACAAATCATTATTAGGGCTTAAACCATTAAGACAGGTTCGTCTGGAAACCTTGAGGACACAGTGGGCTGTGCTATGTTCAAACAATGGGAAGGCGGAGTTCAAGTCTGTGAGTATGCTTCCTTTTGGTCTGAAGAGAGACATCGAGTGTCTCGGCCTCGGCCTAAATGCAGAGCGGTCGCAAATAGAAGAGACCATCTCAGTAGTACATACACTCACCGTCCACTTGAATAGGAATGCCTGTACACCTGCTCATTAATGCAGTTATCCAATCAGCCAACTAGGCAGCAGCAAAATGCATACAAATGCATGAAATGCAGGTTCAGGTCAAGAGCTCCAGTTACTGTTCACAGCAAACATCAGAATGAAGAAAGTGTGAGCTTTAAGTATGACTTTAACCATGGCATATTTGTTGGTGTCAGATGGTTGGAGCATTTCAGAAACTGCTGGGATTCTCACAAACTCAACAGTCTCTACACAGAATGGTGCAAAAACAAAAACAGGAAAATGGCCAGATTGGTATGAGCTGCCCGAAAGGATATAGCGACTTATATAATGACTCTTCACAACCATGGTGAGCAGAAGAGTATCTCGGAGCCGCAACAACACAAGACCACATCAGGATCCACTCAACAGCCAAAAACAAGAATCTGGGGCTATCATGGGCTCATTCAAACCAGACAGTTAAACAAAAAACCACAACTGGTCTAATTATTTCCGTAAGTATATCCTCAGTGTTATTTGTTTTTCACACCATTCTGTGTAAACTCTGGAGAAACGATGTGTGAAAATTCCAGGAGATCAACAGTTTCTGAAATACTGAAACTACTCATACTTCCTGTTCCACATCCATGCCATGACCAAAGTCACAGGGGTCACTGTGTCACACGGATTCCTCCTCAAGACCATTTCAAAATTGACATTGTAGAGATTTGGATCAATGGCCGATTTGAAGTAGTTTTCCACAAATGATCATTGTAGAGAGATATCCATCATACGGATATTATGGGTTCGAGAGATCTTTTAGTTCCCCATGAGCAACAAGGCACGCATACCAACTTTCAGACATTTTGGCCTGGCGCGGTTGAAATGACATCATTTCGAATGTGTCAACTTTGAGGCGAGGCCTGTAGCGCCCCCTATACTCTGTTTATGTCCGTGTTTTCTGAGAAGTGTAAGTCTAGTCTCTAGTTTCAGTGTGACACAGTAGAACAAAACTGACCAAGCTTCATGGTTGTGAAGAAGACGGTATATCTGCCTAATAGACAGTCAGCTCACCCTCGCCAGAAAGCCACGGATGCGTGTGCGTGGCCCCAAGCTTGCGGAATGGGGACATCCATCGGCAGAGTGCGATAGCATTTAGCCTAGCATGCATATTTCAGATATTCACAATAAATTCCTTTTTCATCTCAAGTTCACCGATTTCTCAGATTTGTTACTCAACATCATCAAGAGTATGAACTTCATATGAACTGGTGATTGAATCGGCGTATCCGTTTTATGACTAGCAGATGTATAATCCATTATTTTAGCCTTAGCGATAAGTTATTATTCCTTTTAATGTCACTGTTTTGGGAAACATGAGGTCGCCATCGCACATGGTAACATACTGTAGCGTCCTCTTTGTGTGTGGCACAGATCAAGTCCATACGTTAATGTTCCAACGATTTAACACAAGAAATATGTGCAACAGTTGTCAATTCACCAATATGCAAGTAGTTCAGCCAATTTTCATTTGATTCCTTATTACTCATCACCATATAGGAAGACATGTATCCCACACATGTGCCACGGTTCAAATCCATAGTTTTGGACAAATTTTCAACGGACTGGAAAACCGATCATGGCGGACTTTATGGGTCTCAATGGCTTTTTTGTTCCCCATGAGAATTAAGGCATGTATACCAATTTTCAGACATTTTCGACTTAAGGGGGGAGAGGTAAATCATGTAGAGCCATCTATAGACTCATGTGGGCGATGTGGCCTGTAGTATCAATGTGCCAAATTTCAAAACCTTTTATTATTCAGATCTTGAGTTACTGGGCACTTTAGGGAAATAAGGAGAATAATAATAATAATAATAAGAGGAATACTAACAATAACAATAGGCTTCATCCTGATGGAGGAATCCTTAAAATAAAAAAATAAAAAAATAAATAAAAATACACAAGTTTGAATCTTACCCACTGTCTATGTTGTCAAGCCGGGACAAGTTGTCCAGGTTCACTCTGTCAAGGTGAATCTCCTGAACTGCATTAAGAATCTTCTTCTGGTCTTCAGCATCTGTTACTCCAATCTACACAGATGCATTGGGACACCAGGATTATTCATCAAGGTTACAGTGTAAAACTATAGGTACAACTGCTGCATCCACCTCAGCTGCATGAAATACGTTCCTGCCCACTACTCCCTTATTTCCATGTCATATACATACACCATATTCTAATGATCCCTCTTATACATCTAACATACGTGAAATCCAGGGGTTATATTGAGACGACAAAAGGAACGCATTCAGCAGCCAAGATTCGAATATAGAGTGGAGAAGAGAAAATATATTTCAGTGAAGCTGAGTTAGTGCGCGTGTCTAAGGCTGCTGAAAATAAAAATCAATAAAGGTTCTTGCTATCCTCAAAATGACATAAACAGCGTACACGATATGAAAACTAAAACCTACGATTAACACAGGTCAAGGAAAAGGAGGAAAGGATGGCCAATAGGTCTGAAATTAATATAAACATGTACAGTTTTTAATATGAGCAACTTATGAACATGTATTTTTTTAATATAAAGGAACTGAAGGTCAAATGGTTCAGATGCATGTGTGTGTATTAATCAACTGAATGACAATTCTGATTCACATGAACTTCACTAACTAGCACGAGTATTACAGCTAGCATGCGCTCGACATCCTCAAAGCACATCCTTAAAAGAACGTATGATTATACTGGGTGCTTCGGTCACCCCCCCATTACGGTAACGCTCCATCAAGGAGCCCGCATAACAGCATGTTTTTGCTCTGGATTTGTCCCAGAAACGTCCAAATCCGATGAGCCATCGCTTCTTAGGGCAGTTCATAACGTGCACTATCATATGGCATGAACTTATCTGTCAACTAGTTTTAAATGTTTAAGTGTTAGCGATGGATTATTTATCTTCTGTTGATGCATTCTTTTATTTATTATCTCAATCATTGTAACGTTACCTTTTCTAAGTCGTCTTTTTCCATTGTCAACAAGTAGCTCCAATTGATGTCGTTATCCTGACCAACATGTACAGAAATGAGAAACTCGTTTAGAACATACTCCACACTTCCGCAATGTATACTGCATCTGTTCGTGTATCTACACACAGCGACCTGCCTGTTTGACATGTAAAACAGTCTAAAATATCTGAACTGTTTAAATCTCCTGGTCTGATCTGTGATCCAGTCTGTATAATATGAAGGTTTCCTCACCACCATGATGTCCGAGAGGTAGTCTAGATTCAGCCCGTGCAGTAGGAGCTCAATATCACTTAGTTTAGCAGAACTGCAAACAAACCAAAACGTTGTGCATCCATATGACATTATTATAGAGCATCAATTTCCCTCATCACCACTAGAGGGCACACTAGCCACAGCGTGAAAGAACTAGGTACTCTGTTGGAACTGGAATGTACCTCTCCTTGGAGTTGGATAGAGGTTCAGGGTTTCGGCTGATGAACTTAAACACTGTTTCAGCTTTGGAGGGCAGTGCACCATTAACAGCGGAGTTACTGTAAGAGTCGAGAATCCTGCAGATCTGCTGAGAGATTGATTTCAAATTAAACAGTAACAATAATGCACATGAGAAAATATTTTACACCGTCAGAGTCTTACAATATTGCAAACTGCTGCCAGACACTTACAACCCTGGTTCTTAAACTGGGGTTCATGAAGAAAAGCCACGATTGTTAAAAATTTTGCTATAATAGTGCAACCACAATGAAAACCATCATATTTAGCTGGGTTGACTGGACAACTGAATTGACGGAGTTTAATCCAAACCTCAAAAACAAGTAGGTCTATAAATAATCTTGAATCTAATGACATTCAATACAAATGTGCAATGTGAGTGAAACTTCCAGGAACATGAAGCTCTTTTGTATCAAAAACAAACAAACCCAACAACAACAACAACAACAACAACGTTATTGTACACATATAAATAATGAGCTAGAAATGTGAAAAGTTGGATCATGCTCATAAAACTAAAAACGTCCTGAGGGAGAATTCGTTTTAGAATGAAAGGAATCAAATGCAAACATGTTTGTGAATCCCTCGAACACATCGCGAGAGATCAAATAGCTACACTTCAAAATTGCTTCATACAACGTTGCGTATCTGTGACGATGCTGTTAACATGAAACATATAGTAGTGCGTTTGTTTGTCCTTCAGAGGATAATGGCTGATGATGAGTAATTCCTAATATGCAAAATCCAACATGATTGATAAGGTCTTTAAGGTCAGAGGTCACATACCTGTGAGTGTTTGTGTGATTTGGCCAGGTCAGCCGCTGTATTCCCCGACTTGCTTTTAATGGACTTGTCGGCTCCGAGCTGTAGTAGTTTAAGAACGGCAGCTTCATGCCCGTATTGCACAGCTGACATGAGTGCCTAGTTTCAACCAGAGAGTCTCGTTTATTATTCCTGCAAACACCACAATCTTGGCCTTATATTTCTAAAGAAGCGTGCTTGTCAGACGTGACACCGCTTAGACTTGCTGGAAGACATAAGGCGTACTGTGTTTAATCGCTCCGCATACGAATGACCGCACTTTAATCATTCCATTTACTTTTGAGAAAATAACTGAAAAGCAGATTAGGTGAGAAGAGTACCGTGTAGCCGCTCTCATCCTGAGAGTTCAGCTTGGCTCCATGGGACACCAGAAGATTGATCACCTGAGAGTAACCGTTCCTGGCGGCCAACATGAGGCACGTCATGCGAGTCCTGGGCGAAAGGAAAAGTAGCGCAGGTCAAAGCATTCCTGTTTTGCTGAGTTCACAGTAGAAAGCGACAGTTCGTGGGTTAAGTCCAAGTCCGATCAGGTACAATTTAACAAAGTTCAATTATAAACTAGTGACAAATAGTGTGACCGTGAAAAGTGTTGCACTGAAAGAAAAGGTTAACAGGGTGAAACTGTTTAGAATCATTTTGGTCAAATATTACACATACTCTGACCCAAATGCCGAGAATCCAGCGGAAACTTTTCACTGCATTGCAGTTCAGTGCTACAGCTACACTCAGAGCAAACTGAGGGGAAAAAACAACAACATTGAACTGATGAGCGCAGATGGTGAGCAAGAAAGTACTATTGTCTGATCTTGCTTCACCTAGCGCCTCAAGTTCCATCGTGGGGTAAATATATTAGCATGAGATGTATGAAAGGGACTCGTATTTATGGAACTGCAATGGAAAGCAGAAGCTCTTGTCAAACATTACACAGCACGGTGAGGCCTGGGTGAGATTGCAGCACGGGTCTATGGGAAAACCCTTAAGCCATTTATCACAATACCTGACATTTCCCAGAGAACAGGCATCCGAACTTCAGCACTACCACGCCATGTACAGGTGAGGGAGGGCACATTTCTCCCTCAACACGACACTATCTACGCACATGTTCTTCTGACAAACTGTGTGATGGCTTTCATAGAGCTTTTCCCAGGGTAGCGCACCAACAATCAGGAAGTTTGCTGAATCAATTCAGGAAGTTTGCTGAATCAGATCAAGCAAACGATTCAAAAACATTGCGCAATATTCTCGTTTTGTGTTTCGGGAACAGTAATAGTGAATAATATGTTCGTCACCGGAGACCAGAAAAGACGGAGCGTTTACTTCAAGAAACAGCCCGTTAAAACATTCAAACAGATCGATCAGTTTGCCTGTTCCTCCCAATTTCTAACAATCCCCCGAAACGTTTCGGATTCATTTCACATGCTAATTAAGTAGCAGAAAAGGCCTCTCTGTTTGCTAATATTATTTGTTCAATGAGTGCTACTGAAGCAACAGCAACAAATCATCATAAGAATGACAACCATAACTACTTCTTATCAGAGTTACCTTTATTATGCCTTCTTGTGCAACACTTTATCGCAATAACTTTGTTTCTACTCACTGCAACAACTCATGTTTGATGATGACTGCAATGACTAAAATTCGTTTGTTAGAATGACCTTTGAATTTACCATTATTAGAAGCCACAGCATCAGCCAGGAACGTTCTGGAGTCTGGTGGAATATTAGTAAGGACATGATTTCTAAATCAGTAATACAGGGAAGCAATGAACTCTGCTGTGACTTTAGGGAGAATAATACAAACAAGCATGAATTCATGTAGATGAAAGGAAATATGACTGCGAGACGCCACCTAGGCTTAAAAGACTCTAACCCATCCTATTGTGATGCACATTATATAATAGTAAACTTCTGAAAAATCACACCAGAATCAAGATAATAACTAACCAGTGAGTGTTTTGGACATAAAGGTTGCTTGGCACAAGCTTGGTCCTTTCCATCCATCCATCCATCTTCTATACCGCTTATCCTTCATAGGGTACGATCCTATTCTTACACCTGTATCGTTCTTGTTTCATATCTGCTATGCATTAACAAAAAGTCTAAATGTTTCCCTTATGGCGGTACTCTGCTCAGGGTGGTTTAAATGAACAATTTCGTTTATATTTTGGGGAACAATTGACTAAATTCATTAGAAATTATAAATACAAACAAACAAACAAACAGAAAAACCTGCAAGAGAGGACGGAATTGGTCAAACTGTCTGCGGATGCAGGATGGAATGAGATTTATTTGAACAGTCCCATACACATCTCTACACCAGATTGTCTGTATGGGATATGCCAGGTCCATGTGTGTGTGTGGAGTTTGCATGTTCTCCCCGTGCTGCGGGGGTTTCCTCCGGGTACTCCGGTTTCCTCCC
>JAOUWY010000054.1:26525474-26537775 GCA_025728095.1 Prietella phreatophila | reverse complement strand
ATAACAGTCCACACCCCAACCCAACATAACAATCCCATCCCAACTCAACATAACAGTCCCATCCCAACCCTACATAACAGTCCATACCACAAACCAACATAACAGTCCATACCCAACCCAACATAACAATCCCATCCCAACTCAACATAATAGTCCCATCCAAATGCAACATAACAGTCCATACCCCAACCCAACATAAAAATCCCATCCGAACTCAACATAATAGTCCCATCCCAAAGCAACATAACAGTCCATACCCCAACCCAACAACAATCCCATCCCAACTCAACATAATAGTCCCATTCCAACGCAACATAACAGTCCACACCCCAACCCAACATAACAATCCCATCCCAACTCAACATAACAGTCCCATCCCAACCCTACATAATAGTCCATACCACAAACCAACATAACAGTCCATACCCAACCCAACATAAGAATCCCACACCCCAACCCAACATAACAGTCCATACCCAACCCAACATAAGAATCCCATACCCCAACCCAACATAACAGTTCCATCACAACTCAACATAACAGTCCATACTCCAAACCTACATAACAGTCCATACCCAACCCAACATAACAGTCCCATACACCAACCTAACATAACAGTACCATCCCAAACCAACAATCCCATACCTCAACTCAACATAATAGTCCCATCCCAACACAACATAACAGTCCATACACCGACCCAACATAACAATCCCAAACACCAACCTAACATAACAGTCCCATACACCAACCTAACATAAGAGTACCATCCCAGCCCAACAATCCCATACCTCAACTCAACATAATAGTCCCATCCCAACCCAACATAACAGTCCTGTCCAACCCCAGCATAAGAGTCCCAACCCAACATCACAATCCCATACCCCAACCTAACATAGTCCCATCCCAACTCAACATAACAGTCCCATACCCCAACCCAACATACAACACCCAAGTCCAACATGCCAAAGGGAGGAGGGAAAAATGGGGGATTAAAAAGAAATTATGAGACTGTACAAAAAATAAATAAGCAAATATATACATAACCTCATGCACGGACTTGTGTAGTTACCCATAGGATTACACATGCTCCAATACTTCCCTAATGTCTTAGGTTACTTCAGATAGAGGGAGAGGTATTCTTCTGAAAAGAAATTATTAAAGGGTCCCATGCTTTATTTACAGCATTCTTACTGTAATATATTTACAGTAATGGCAAATTGCACTCTTCTTACATGACTATACTGTATATTGCTAACAATATTTACTATAAGAGGGCTGTAATGAAGGCTTTTGTTTTGTTGCGGTGTGTGTGTGTGTGTTTGTGTGTGTGTGTGTGTGTGTGTGTGTGTATATATGTGTGTATCGAGGTAATCAATATTATTCAAGTCATTTTTTTTTTTAGTCTTTTAATTTTATGGCTGATCAGTGTATATAAATAAGCTATTCTCTGAAACATCACAGAAATGATACGTGTCTGAAAGGCACTCTTACTGGTTCTGGCCTGCAATAGTTTATGCATAGATTCATAATCAGAGGACGGGTGTCATTACAACTGAGATGTTTTATGATGCACTCTAAATAATTATCTTTGCTCTTCTCCTTTCCTAAAATATGGAAAGGTCATTGTAATTTAATACTGAAGAGAGGCCCTTACATGAGAAAATGACGGCCTTGTATACGAGTATATTCACTGACTTGTATAAGTATTCACCCCCTTGAACTTTTGCACATTTCGTAGTGTAACAACCTTGCAATGAAATGGACATATTTTGGACTTGATGCCATGAATCATCACAAAATAGCCCATATACCTGAAGTGGGATATAAATAAAAATATAACTAAAAAAATAACCATAAAATAAATATAATTGTTCCTGGATGGCCCAGGAATAGAGATCGGGTTCTTAAAGAACATACCTAAACAAACATCATGAAAACCAAGAAGTTATCAAAGTCTGGAACAAAGTTCTGGAAAAGTATCAATCAAGGTTTGGTTATTAAAAAAGAAAATCCAAACTTTAAACATCCCACTGAGCACCCTATAATCTGTTATTATACAATTTTGACTCTACCTCAGGTAGTGACTGAGGTAAGTACTCTCATTTAATCAAAAGTGGGAGGATACTTAAGCAAGACAGTATATATGTGCAGTGTGTCTAGAGCCTCTGTTCTCTCTTCTACAGAGCACATAGAGCATAGAGTCATGCCGCTTATGATAGCTCTGTGCAAGTGCTCACAGTACTTATTTGCTTTTTCCCAGGGAGAACTATTAAACATGTGGTAATCTAAGCTCAGTGACGATTAAATATATTGTGGCGGTGTGACTGTGGCAACAGCTATTTTGACTTGAGTCTCCGAGGCAAAGTGATTTCAGGACTCTGCTCTAATCCTGGCCTGGTGATGCAGTAACATGTCACCCAACCTGACATTGTGCCATGCCATTTTACTGGAAGCCAAGAGAGTTTAAGCTTCAGAGATTTCAGAAGGTTAGTCAAAAGTGAACTTGCCTTAAAAGGGCATTCTAGATTCATAAATCATCTCATAAAATCCTCAAGACTGTATGGATGCAGCCATATAATTACAAATATAAAATTCCTTTGCCTCTTTTGTCATATCTGATGAATTATTATTTATATCACACAGTAGGGGTCTTCTTACAAGTGGCCACATGTTCTGCATCCATTTTTGGCACCAAAGCTGAAATAAGAGTGCTAGTGGTAAATCAAGAATGACCTTTGTCTAGTCTCTGTTGAACTGTTGCTTTAGATCTGAGTACTGAGCAATAATCTTGTTCTGATGTAACTGCCTATTAAAGGAAACAGTTTGGAATGTTTTTTTAGAAAGCCTCAAACATACAATGACATTTATGTCTCTACAGTTACTGTTCAGAAAGCCACTGAAAGAGCATATTAGTGTTTGATTTCTTGTAATGGACCTCCACATTACTGTAAGGCCCTCTGTTGCTATGCTGTTTTGTTGTTGTATCTAAGCGCGAGACATGTCCAGGTTTCAGGCTGTGTATCAACAGTGGGCTCTGCTTAAGGTTGCTGAAGTTCCCTACTAGGTTGTGTACGGTTCAGATTCTTACTCCTGTAAGCAGGACAACAGCTGAAGCCTAGAGCAGCACACCCTTGGTTTCAAAATCTGGACAACATCTGGTAGGGAACGGAGAATAACAATTGAATGAGGAAGTGTTTGCAGATAATGTTTGATGGTTTAACGGACCTAAAATAAGTCCAGCTCGGGTTACTGTCCAAGTGGGTTATCTCTAAGTTCTCCTGTTTGCTCTCACCTCCCAAAAATATGCATGTAGGTGGATCAGCTAAGATAAATTGCCCCAGATGTGAACATTTCTATGCATTGTGGCTTATGATCGACTGGCATTCCATCAAGGGTGAATTCTTGCCTTGCTCCCAGAAATCCCATGATAGGCTCTGGATCCACTATGATCCTGACAAGGTCATAAATTGGCTACTAAAGATACAATAAGTCCAATGAAGAAGTAATACCCTACATGTATGGGCAATTTTCATTACAGACACATCAATGGAAACACTGGCACACTGCTTTATAGTTGCTTTCCTGGTGAAAAATTACCTCCATTACATCATTCCTGCTTTGAGACACAAGTGATGGAAACACTGAATCGAGTTTGTTCCAAGCTTCCAAGGTTTTTCCTACTTACTGGTCATTAAGGAAAGACTGAACAGTAGGTACAGTGCTGTAAAAAAGTATTTGCCATTGATTTATTCTGTTTTGGGAATATCTCTTAAAAAAACAAAATCATTAAAGCAAAATCTACGATTGAACAGAGACAACCTGAGAAAAACACTGCTAACCTAGAAGAACATTAAAAAAGCTCATCTAAATTTGACCAAACTTTTATGATCCTCAAACCCTTTGGGAGAATATTCTGTGGATTGAGGATTCGAAAGTGGAACTTTTTGGGAGACAGGGGTCCCGTTACAGCTGGCATAAACCAAACACAGAATTCCACAAAAATAACATCATACCTATGGTCAAGCATGGTGGTGGAAGTGTGATGGTGTGGGGATGCTTTGCTGATTCAAGGCCTGGGCAGCTTGCAATAATTGAGGGGAAAATAAATTCTGCTCTCTACCAGGAAAATGTCCAGTCTTCAGTCTGTAAGTTGAAACTCATGCACAACTGGATTATAATAATTAGTCTTTATTCATCACATATATATTACAGCACAGTGAAATTCTTTTTTTCGCATACCCCGGCATGTCAGGAAGCTAACCTAGAGCCTTAACCTTCAAGCCAACATGTTTGGCTACAGTAATTGCTGCTAAAAGGTGGCACAACCAGATTTTAAGTTTAAGGGGGCAATTAGTCATTCACATTAGAGATAGGTGTTGGATGACTTTGATCGCTTCAATAAATAAATAATATATAAATAAATAAAAACTGCATTGTGTGTTTAGTTGTTGTTTTATGTTGTATTTCGTTTGACAATCTAACACTGTTTAGAATGAGATGTACACAAAAACAAAGAAATCAATAGTTTTTCACAGCACTGCATATTGTTTGTGTTTTAGACATCCTTGTTATAACGAAGTAATTCTGATCATGGAATGTTTTGCTATGTTTGTTATACCACATCCAACTGTGTAAATATTGTGGAACTGTGTATTTAATGGTAGATACTGCCAATACACGTGAAGTATCCTGATATCCATGTTCACCCCCGCTCTTTAGATAATGGGTAAATGTCATGAGCCGAGTATCGTGCTGGATGGTCTGTAAGTGCAAGTGGTGAGGGGTGTTTGGACTTTACAAGGTGAATTTGAGCGAAGGTTTGTTTGTGGAAACAAAGTACCCTGGACCGGTTTTATATGTCTGTGTGCCAAATTGAGTCAGCAGGCAGCCTCTCCTCTAACTCCTCATAATTGCCCCCAATAGTGCACAAATACATTACATGACATTATTGTTAGAACTACCATGATGTATTATCTTGCACATTCTTTCCCTTTCATAGCAGTACTCCGTTCTCTGAGAAACACAGCTGGGGCAAAAGACTCGAGACAAAAGGTTACATTGTTTTCTTCATTAGAAGTGAAAGTTAACATTCCTAAAGTTCTAGAAAAAGCCATGAATAATTCACTTTGCTCCCCTTTAAGTAGCATAAAGGTACAACTGCCAATGGCCACGTTTATAGTATGCCAGATATCCTCCACTGTATTTTTGTTCTACCTAAGAGATTCTGGCTTGGTTAGCAAGTTTACCCCCTCAGAAAAGAGTCAGAAAACTGGCCAAAGACTTCACTGATACTTCGATCCTTCACTATTACTGTATGGTTAGATTTCATATCAAACTTCAAAATTTAAGACTCTGACTCCAAAGCACACAGAAGGATTTGTGTTTATTTTTGTTGTAGCATGAATCAATACCCAGACATTGTGGAAGTGATGTGGAATATAAAGTGTTAGGAGTCCACAAAAACACTCATCTTTTGATATAGAGTTAAATATAATAAAACGTATTGTACTAGCGTGTAAGTATTGCATAAAAGGTACACTTCCAATTTACACCTAATATTTGTAGGAAAACACACATGTAGAAGAGACAAAAATAAATCTTCAGTTAACACAATCATCAAACACTTAATAATAATAATATAATAAAATAATAATAATAATTGTTATTATAATAATAACAAATCATCATCATCATTATTATTATTATTATTATTATTATTATTATTATTATTATTATTATTATTATTAAGCAAATAAGCATGTAATTATTTTTTGGAAATGTCACTAACTTTCAAAATGATTAAGTCTTATTACGCATCCAATTCTAGACAAAACGTTGGTTTAGCAATATTACATTGGTTATATATCTTCATAACTTCATCATTAGGAACAGGCGTAACACTTTCCCCTTTGACAAACTGGATAACAATAATAATAAAAAACATTATAGCACGGTGAAAAAGGAAACTGATTCTACAAGAGTATTAGTGTGAAACAGATAACAGTATATGTATTACTTTCGAATAATTAAAACACAGTAATTGACTGTTGCAAATAATGTTCATCAACACATGTTCATAAATACCCACACGTACACGATCGCTTTCTGTCTCCTGTGATTAGAGAACTCCAAGGAGGATTACTGGACGTACCCTGGCGTCACTCACTCTTTTTATTTTCACTCCTTCCATTACCACCATGTGAAGCATAAGTAAGTGTCCCAAAATACACTTGTTATGCAAACGTGATGTTAGAGACTACCTCAGTGAAAACTAGTCCGACACTGTTGCTTTTTAAAAGAAACCTGCTTTTTCAGTAGCGCATGCTACAGTATCTCTCTTTTACTCACTCAGTCCTAATGTTGGAAGTGCAGGGAGGCTGGATTAGTGAATGCCATGCGAATATTATTTAAGGATTAAAGGACATAAGAAAGACAGGAAGGATAGTCTGAAATCTCTGGTAGTCCACAGAGCAAGATTCTGAAACAGTCAAGTCTGATAATGGGCCATAATCAAAAATCAGTACTCAAAATAAAACCCAGCTCCAGCTTTAGTGCAGTAGAATCCAGCAGTGTTTGGTTATTTCCTAATTATGCTAAACCAGAATAGGCACAGGCAAAAGGAACATGCACCTCTGCTCTATATTTGTTATATTTGGAGCTTGTAATTGTGGACCATAATAAATAAAACGTGTAACAGCAAAACAGTGTCATCATCAAAGTGAAAGATGATTGTGAATATACAGTGCCTTGTGAAAGTATTCACCCCTCTTGGCATTTTTTAAAACCTATATTGTTGCCTTAGAACCTGTTTTTTTTTTTTTTTGGTGGTGGGGGATGGGGTTTCGGTTATCATTTGAATTACCCAATGTGCCTACCAGTTTGAAGATGCTAAATATTTTTTATTGTGAAACAAACAAGAAATAAGCAAAAAAAAAAACAACTGAAAACTTGAATGTGCATAACTATTAACCCCCCCAAAGTCAATAATTTGTACAGCCACCTTTTGTAGCAATTACAGCTGCAAGTCTCTTGGGGTACGTCTCTATAAGCTTAGCACATCTAGCCACTGGGATCCACTTCAAGGAAAAACTGCTCCAGCTCCTTCAAGTTGGATGGGTTCTGCTGCTGTACAGAAATCTTTAAGTCATACCAAAGATTCTCAATTGGATTGAGATCTGGGCTTTGACTAGGTCATTCCAAGACATTTAAATGTTTTCCGTTAAAGCACACAAGTGTTGCTTGCTTGATGGTGCTCCTTGCTCAGTGGTGTTATAGACTCTGGGGCCTTTCAGAACAGGTATATAATATAATGAGGTCATGTGACAGATTATGTTACACTTAGATTGCACATAGGTGGACTTTATTGAATAAATTTTGTGACTTGTGAAGGTAACTGGTTGCACCAGATCTTATTTAGGGGCTTCATAGCAAAGGGAGTGAATACATATGCATGCACCACTTTTCGTTTTTTCTTTTTTTTTTTATAGTTTCATGTTAATTGAACATTTCTGCTGAACATTTCTACAGAACATTTCTGCTAAACATAGGTGGTTTTATCTGGATCTCAGTTAGTCCTCCTGGGGGCGTTCAAGATAAACTGTAGCAATTCTTTTCTCTTGGTAGACCTTTAATGAAGGGTCAGTCTGCTTTTTCTGTTGAAACTCTTGCACAGTGGCTCCATTGCCTTTCTGATCTTGAGAATCCATCCCGTCTATACCTGTCGCAGATGCACTATTGTTAATATCCATTTGGAATGTGAAGGACCTCTCATTAGGCCCCAACCTGATGACCTTCTCCGTCTTGCTAATTTCACTACCTGAGCACAAGCCTTCAGTTTCCTCAAGGTTGGTCATCCATGGCATTTCTCCTTTTTGCATCTCCTCTGTGGAAAGTCTGATGGTATACTCACCACTAGATCCAGCACTATGTGCCTGGTGGAAGTCAGAGATGGAGGGCCGCAGTGCTGCCATTACCTGTTCCTGTGACAGGTCATCTGCCTCATTTTGCAGCAGTCCAGAATCTTCCAGACTCTGGGAAATATTAAGCTCTGCCACAAAGGTCGTTGTTCCATTGTCTGGGGATTGTGGCACCTTCTGGATGCTAACAGACAGGTTCTCAGAACTTTGACCAGCTTGGGTGAAAGAAACAAGTTCTTCTTTTAGAGCTCCAGACACAGTGCCCTCTAGCTGCCCCAGTGCTCCCTTTAGCTGTTCTCTGGGGTCCAGTGACTCTTCTTTCAGGATCTCCAGCATGGATTCTTGCATTCTGGGAGAAACATGCACCTCCTCTTCAATAATGCACTCTGGAATTCCAGTGGTATCTCTTTTGACATATTCAGGTGACTCCCTGTTATTTTCCCCTTCATCAGAATACCTCCTGTTTGTAGGCAGACCTTCTTCCTGATAGTATCTCTCATCTGAAAGGTCTTCCACCACTCCATAATGTCCATAAGACATAAATCCTCCACCCTCCTCTGATCCAGACATGTTGTCTTCAGGGGTGGAAACAAAGTATTCTTGTGTTTCTTGGCCCTGAGAATAGTACGGGAGGCCCTCATCTCTAGACACTTCCTGTACCTGCACAAACCCACTCCTGACATACTCTGAGGCTTTCACAGACTCGTCAGCGTTTCCATGTTGTTCAGCTGGCTGAGGTTCATTCTCTGGTTCTTCAATGTGAAAGAATGTTGATGAAGGCTGGAAGTAAGGTTTGTACTTAACCTCTACAGTCTCTTCAATTTCAGGTTCCCCTTCATCACTATGAGATTCCAGTGGTGCCTCCATTATCTCCACTTTAACCGACTTGTTTTCTAAGCTTTCACATTCAAGACCAAGACGTAGAAGGTTCTGAATCATGCTTCCTGTTGGAGTTCCTTCAAGATCCTCAAGAGAGACTTTATGTACCCCCTTACTAAGGAGTTCCTCAAGAGCCGGGCTGTCTGACACATCCAGGTCCTCTTCCATTTTTGATTGGAGAACTATCTGAGTCTTAGTGCTTCCATCCTCTTGCTCTGTTTTCTCTACATGGTACGTGATCTTTGAGTCAGGAGATGAACTTATCTTTGTATCAAATCCAGCGGGCTTTATGAACTTCTCAATAATTTCCTCCATGGACACAGAGTCCAAAACTTTTTCCTCACCTGCAAATACCTTTGGTCCCTCATTTCCGGAATCTTTCAAATCTCTCTCGTCTTCATGGTTGGATTGCTTTTGCTGGATAAATGGTGTTGCATCAGGTTGCACTGTTGCCTTGACTGGATCTGCTTCTGTCCTCTCATCGTTTCTTTCACCTTTCTTAACAACTTTCTGAGGGATTTCTGCACTAGTGTTCAGGCTCATCATAGGTGGTGCCACAACTCTCACTGGTTTTAATTCTACTGTTGATGAGGCAGTGGGGAATGATTTGTTTTGTATTTCTGTCTGGAAAAGATCAGGTGAACTCCTTTGTGGGCTTTTAGATACAGTGTTGATGATCACCCTCTGTTCTTCCATCACTTCTTTGCTAGTCTTACTAGCAGAGACATCAGGTCTGGTTGCGCTTGGTGTACTTGAAGCCTGTTTTGCTTCGGTGAAAGCAAGCATGTCTCTTCTTGCAGCAGGACTCTGTTGGGCCTGGTTTGAAATAGTGATAGGCAAAATCCTGGACGTTTTGTGGGAATCGACCTGACTGGATACCGTGGAGGTTCTCATGCTGGAAATGGGTTCTGTATTCCAGAAACCATACCCTATTAAATTCCTTCTCACTTCTGGCCGACTGGCTTTCATGGTAGAGCGTCTTGGAGTGTAAGGATGGGTTGGCATTTTGATATCTGCCAGAGAAAAGGCAAGATTTAGCATTCAAAATGATCCTTCAGTTTTTAACAGCGCTAAATATCGAACATTACAGACAGGAAATCAACATCATAAAAATTAATCCACTGTACCTATTATTCTCTCTCTTGAATATTGGTCAGACCTCATCTGAGCATGTTTACCTTCACCTTCTAGCAGTGCCCTGAGAAGCATAAAATCAATGGTTAGGTATTTTCCTTCCAAAAAAAAAAAATAATAAAAAAAATCAACCAAACCATTTGGGTTATTTCTTTCACCTGTCCTTAGTATGCTCACCACCTTGCTCTGTCATCACCAAACAAAACCTTAAACTGGAAGGAAGACAGGATACATACACAGACCTTCTTCCACAAATACAAAATATGCGTGACTAATTACAGCTTGCTCTTTGCCATACCCTTTTATTGTCCGTTTTGGGAAACCTACCTTAACACTGCTAGAGTAACACTTTGTGGAAATAAAGTTCAGTATAGTCCCAGTGGATGTTCCCTCGGGATCTGTTCAATGACCAAACTAAAAATAACAACCACAACGTGCTCCATTTCTGTTATGGCTTAGAAAGTGAAGCTGTGACAGACACAGGAAGACTTGTTTGCATTCTCTACTACATTGCCAAGGAAGACATTATAAATATTCAAATGTATACATGCCAGATATTTGGGAAATAAGAAAGTAGGCTGACAAAAATTGCAAGTTTTAGCAGAATGATTAGAAGAAATGAAAGAGAGAAAAAAAATCAAGAAAAGGATCCAAAACATTCTGAAATGGCAAACACCAAACTGTGGTGATAGGAGGAACAACTCACTGGAGTTTTCTATAAAAGGTCTGCTAGTCACTTTGTATACATGACTGGGTGGTGAGTAGATGTGCCTGTCTGAATCCCATCCTAGTTATATTACTAACCTGGATATATATTTGTTTATCTAAATAATATCAAAATATAACACATAATTTGAAGTGACTACAGCTATATTTTCCAGCCAGTTTAGACAGCTAAACATTACATTGCTTTATTTATGAAGTTCCCTTTATACAAATATATGATGTGTAACTTTCCTTTGTAGGAACTATAACTAACATGCAAACATAATTGCCAATTACTAATTTTGCTCTAATCCTATTGTAATTCAACTCCTCAGTCATTCACAATGGAGTTAACGCCCCTGACCACAGAGGTGGATGAATCCATAGCTCTGCCAAAAGGGCAGGCAGCATTTGCTCTGCAGTTCAACTGTTTAAAAATACACTCCAAGTGCTAAATCTGGATGGAGATGAGCCTGTTTGGCTATCAACACTCAAAGATATCTCAGAACTATGTGGTAGATATGGCATGGCATTTTGAGTATGGTGTTAAATATACTGTTAGACAAATCTAAACACAAACAAACAGACCTGACAATATTGAACAACATTTCATAATAATCTCGTACTGATAGCATAACAGATCTTTTTTTCTTTTAACATGCAAGTGATAACCCATAAAGTAGATCTAATTTTGATCATCAGTCAAAAGCTTTTCAAAGAGGCACCATTTCATAACCCACTGCGAGTGAGGAGCAACGCAGCCTAATTACAAACAGATCACTTACAGATTGCTCCCATTATAATAAACATAATTTACACTGCAAGCACATAAATGCAGCATATAATGACAATAAACTTGAATGAAACAAAAAATTTTAAGCAACTCACACTAATTTCCCTATCCCCTTGTGTACAGTGGAGTATTTTGGATAGAAACAAGCTCCGCTTTGTAAAGTTTGCAGGTTCCAGTCTTCTTCACAGAATTTAATATGAAATACTCCCCTGCCTTAAAGGGTTACATACTTTTATCAACGGTCATTTGATGATTACGCCTCTGTCTGATGGTGACTGAGATCAGTCGGCCATAAAAGGTCACGCTGACAAACAGTAAACTGGAGAAATTCATTTTCGTTGTCTCTACGGTGTAGCATTACATGTGTTTGACGTCATGTGCCATCGAAAAGGAAACGGTTTATTCTTCTGCTTAGTAAAAAACCGTTAGCATTCCATCTGATTTGAAACTATGCTTCTACAATTCATACACTAGACGGTAGAGAACATAGTGCATAGTATAAGTGCATAGTGTGGAGTACTCTCTGCCTTTTTTCCAATGTGTGTTTTCAGAAAAGAAGTAACGTAATGAGTAAATGTGCCTTGTGCCTCATGCAGACCGACTAATCGTTAACAAGATTCATCAAGTAGTTGTTGCAGCTCTAATTATATATACATAAATACATACATACATACAGTATCTCACAAAAGTGAGTACACCCCTCACATTTTTGTAAATAGTTGATGATATCTTTTCATGTGACAACACTGAAGCAATACCACTGTGCTACAATGTAAAGTAGTGAGTGTACAGCGTGTGTAACAGTGTACATTTGCTGTCCCCTCAAAATAACTCAACACACAGCCATTAATGTCTAAACCGCTGGCAACAA
>JAOUWY010000054.1:26481181-26493109 GCA_025728095.1 Prietella phreatophila | reverse complement strand
TATATAACATCCTTGAAGAAAAAAAAAAGGATAAAATAGCAGCTTCTTTCTGTACAGACAAAGAACATCAGAGCCGTAAAAAAGTTATCAAAAGTGACAAACCGATGATGTGTGTGAATGATCCGGTGGTCTAACATACAACTGTAAGACCTTCATAGGATTGGCGGATTTGTATAGAGACGAAGAACGAGTCGAACAAAATACCTGCTGTGTACAATGCCTCAGAGTCTTTGCAGACAAGTGTCAAAACGGGCGGGTGATCCTCTTAGCCTAAACCGTTTGCTTCGTATTTGAGACAATCTTCGTGTTCCTCTTATCTGGCTCAGCACTTGGAGCATGTACTTTGTCGTGCTTTGCTGTCGGACTGTTTTTAGGTCATTTAAAAACAACACATCGATGCCGTGCACCTCTCGGATGCTGGAGTGGATGCGGTCGTGTCACAGTCGGACAATCAGAGCCATGCCGGAGGGGAGAGCAGAGACTGACTGCTTTACAGAGACAAAAAAATACAAATAAAAAAGCATGAAACCAGTGTAGGAGCTATAGTTGCTTGACTGCAATACTGTCTTGTCCAACCAAAATCTGGGAAGTAAGGAGAGAACATAAACATGCTGATTAATAAATATGAGGGGGGGGGGGGGGAAACAACAACAACAACAACATAGTATTGATTTGGCAAAAGGAAAATTTGGCAGTTTCAAAAAGCCCCATCTCTCTTTTTTACTGAAAACGTTGGAGCAAAGGACAATGTGACCAATCAGGCGACAGTTCTGACATGAGAACAATGAGAACAATCCTAGCAGAGATGCTCGCTACTCTAGCTTGAAAGAGAAATGTGACAATAAAGACAGCAAGTGAAGGAGAGATGTGTCGCATGGCGGAGAGGAATATGTGTGCTTTCATATTGCAAAAAACCCACATACACCTCTAGGCATACACACACACACACACACACACACACACACACACACACACACACACACACACACACACACAAACAAACAAACAAGCCCTTTCAAAAAGTTGGGCTTGTTGGCCGACATGCAAACTTTCCTTTTAAATACAATTCTCTGGCCGAGAATATGCTCATACCTCTGTAAACTCCCTCTAGGAAATGAAAAAGCGACAAAACATAATACAAAAGACGTTTCCGCTGCAGCTCCCCAGTGTGATGGTTATGCGAGTCATTTTAAATATTGCCAGAGCGTCACACAGCCTTTCTGTGTCCCAAACAGAAATCTTCCACCGGGATGAAAACAAGTCAAACGAACGAAAAAGACCATGAAAAAATAATAACCATCATAAAAATAAGTAAGCGATGTACTAATTTACAGTAGGACATTGTCGGTCATTGTCTACATGGGTATAGACTCCATCTTTGCTCCTTGAGTTTGTCTCTTTGACTGTGGAAAAAGAAAGTACACGTGACCACAAACCTAGGCGAGAGAAATTTCGGGATACCGTGTGCACGTGGGGGTAATTCAGCAGGCCGACGACTGTGGAAGCGGGAGCGCTCGCTCGTTTTTGCGGCCGCCGTTCATATGTGCGTACGGCTGTGTGTTGTCGAAGTGCGAGTCCAAGGCTGGGGACGCTGTAGAGGAAGAAGGTGAGGTGGAGGGCGTCGGGACCGAGGTGCAGGTCATAGGGGCAGAGGGCAAAGTAGCAGTCTCTGTAAGGCCCTGAGAGGAGGGTGGAGTCAGGGTGGAGGCGGGGTCCAGTGGGATGTTCTCCATGTTCTCCACCTCCACGTCGAGCTCCTCATTGTCAGGTGGCTTGTTCTCGTCGCTGTAGAAGAAGCTGACGTCATGGAAGGACGGCTCCAGCTCCTCCTTGATGCTGCTGATGATCTCCAGGAAGGAGGGCCGCATCTTGGGGTTGTACTGCCAGCACATGCGCATCAGCTCGAATCTGTCAAACGTTCGTGCAGAAACACACACGGACATTGTGGTGTCAGCAGGTACGCACATTAACACGCATGATTAAATGTGAAATGTTATAAACATCATGTATAATCTTACATGACTTAACAGTTCATAACTTGCATGTCCTGTTCAGTGTGTAGTAATTAATGTCCCATAAGTGGACTTTTTTCTCCCCGTTTAGTCACCTAGCAGGTTTAAATCCATGAAGGTGAAGGCTGGCCTCCTTTAAGGTATGTGATACAGCTACTACCTCTTTTCCGCCTGCATGTAATCAGTAAACGCCCTATTTTATTTATACTAACCGCACAACTTACACCACTTTCATCTCAGAGATCAGCGATCTAAACAACATTAATGACATCCCTGTAATATAAATACGACTTTTAAAAAAAAAAGAACTAGACGTTAACTAAAGAAACAAAGCTGAACATGTAAAGTTTTGTGTTTGAAAGTATTCTTCAATTATGATCAATTACTTTAGTAAAATGGGACATTTTATTGGAGTCAAATGAGTGCTGCTTGATCAACAGGTGGCACTGTTTGCTAGACCTCCGTGAAACTGAGTCAAGTGTCGCCAGTATGTTTTGAGAACACACACACACACACACACACACACACACACACACGCACACACGCACACACACTAAAGGTACTTGTGCTGTTATGATCCACACAGCCAATCATGATAAGCTGACAGCCTCTTAAAAAAAAAACCAGGGTCATTACAGCTCAATGTGGTGCAGCAGCATTCGCATCGTACACAAACAAGCTAAGAATATCTGTCCAGCCCTCTGAAATAAATGCCTACGGCTCAGCCGTAGCGTAACAGGCTTCTACAGCCTCACTGAGACATATCAAGGCACGGGCCTCAAGTCAAGCAGCGCACCATAATGGGGGAGGCTGCTTTTTTAAGATCTCCATTGAGGGCTCCTGAAAAAGTTAATTATATCATTGGTTTAAACTGGGCATAGCTGATTGATGATGGTAGTCACTGGAGCCGGGCTTGCACTCATGAGTTCCTAGTCCTGTCTGCCCTTTGCTTGGATCACACGTTTCTCTAGAAGAGTCAATGGGTTGATGTCAAGTCAAAAAATAAACGTGGGCAATAAACGGACGTCCAGTGGAGTGAGGAGACAATAAACTCTCACTGACTATGTTTACATGGACAGCAATAATCGAATTATTGACCTTATACAGAATGAGACAATATTCTGATTAAGGTATATACATGAGTTGCTTTTAGAATATTCCTTTCATGTTCTAGTACATAGATCGATTAACGGCACACGTCGTTACATACCCATGCAACGCCGTCCGACATTCCCGTCAGAATTTCCCGTACAGTTCATCTCCGTTATAGTACCGTAGACAGTTTCCATTTTGATTTCATGAAAGCTTCAAGTGCAGTTAATTATTTGTCAGGCTATACGTGCAAATGAACGACTGCTTGAAGCCGTGGGCTGCGTCCCAAACCGCGTATTTTCCATCTATATAGTAGCTGAAATACATGCATCTTGCCTACTATATAGTAGGTAAGTATGCGGTTTCGGGCGTAGCCGTGCTCTCGTTTGCCGTAAAATGGCCGAGCGCTGCTGTGTTTATGTGTCCGGTCATAAAATGCGGTGAAAACTCCTACGCGACGTCAATAGTGTGATTAAGGTGTGTACATGTCTATAATGCACTTCAATAATGCGACTAAAACAGGAATACTCCACGTCTTAATTTCATTTGTGTTTACTTCGAGTATGACTTTAGTCGGAGTAAGGTCATCAATAACCGCTGTTTACATGCTAGTTTCTTAGTCAGAGTTTTGTCTATTGATTTAATATCGGATTATTGTTGTCCATGTAAACGTACTGACTGTTATACTGACTTAACAGAAGTAACAGGGCACTATAGATTATTCAGAGTTGAAGTAGGATTGTAATAGCAATATTTAATGATCTATGAAAATGACTTATTTTTTTAAACTGTACTTCTCAAAACAAGAATACATCATTGTTCTAAAAGCAGTAGTAACAATAACAGAGTAACGTAACATAAGGCAATATCAAATGTGGACGATTCACATTTCATGCAAGTCACTACTGCTTCACTGGTAAGTTCTCTGTGAAAATAATAATGTTTAACGAAGTCAGTCAATATGCTGATTTGTTAAAGAGTGTGCAGAATGTCTACAATGCACACGGAAACAGAATGAAAAAGGTAAACATTTCAATAGAATTGTGTGATTAAATCTGAAATATATACGGCCACTCAAAAACTGGAAAACTCTAAATCAACCGATCCAGATGTGATTTCAGAGAGCAAGAATTCGATATTTGACAATGCCACCGATTCTGCTCCGATATGATTTCTATTCACAAGACAAGGATTCTATATTTGATGATGACTCAGAATCTGCTTTGATAGGGTAGGATACAGTTTAATAGCCTCCAGTCGATATAGCAAAACTTGTAAATAGAGGAAAAGTAAATAAACAATGATCTACATAGCAGTTTAAAAATATAAATGATTTTTAATAAATGTTATCTACTATAATTGTAATAAATGTTTTTGATGGTTATTTTTTTAATAATGGAATAATTTTACATATCAGTTGTCCTTTTTTTTACACCCCGTCAGAAATGATGCAAAACCCTCATTTTTTCCCAACAGACAATTGCCTATCATGGCAAAATGGGAAAATGGCTGATCAGAAGAAAAAGAAAAGCAAAAAAAAAACCCCTGACCATCAGACACTACTGATTAGAAACATCCCCACATGATGTTTTTAGGAGCTTGGAGAAAACTAGAATTAGAAAACTGGAGAAAACTAGAATTAGACCCTCATGAATACAGCGAAAACGTGCAAAAACGCCACACAGACAGTATCCCAAGTTCAGGACTGGACCAAAAACCCTGGAGCTTGTGAAGGGGCAAATCTACCCTCTGCACCGCCATGCCAACCTACAAAGTATCAGCTGTGCTAGAATGAAGTTGGATTAGTTCTTAATGAATTCTGAAATAAAACCTGGTGAACAGGAAATGCTGCTAAGCCAAGCGTTGAGAGACCTGGGCCAAGTTAATAACTATGAAAAGCCACATATACCAACCCTTTTGAGCAGGCATTTGAACATAACGGAACTGTTAGCCATGAGGAAATTCAGAAGCGGTTTTAGTTAGAACACACTGGGGAAACATTAGAAGCTTTGTGGCATGTTACTCAGACTGTAGCTGGCAATACAGCGCTTAATTGTGGCGTTAAAGAGGACCTATTATGCAAAATTCACTTTTACATGCTGTTTGAACGTAACTGTGTCGGCAGTATGTGTACACAACCACTCTACAATGGTAAAGATCCACCCACTCCTTTTTTATATTCCCCATGAATCAAAAACGGTGTCTCAAAATTAGTCGTTCAAATTTTCTATCCAATGTGACGTCACACTGGTACAGGCACCGCCCAGATCTGGTTATGAACTCTGCCCTATTAGCATAGATCCTCCCCTAAGTGAGCCGCAAACAGTCCGCCATGTTCGCACGCTAGAGCAGCTACAGTGATAAGAAGAATGTCTCAGCTATGTATGTTTTCTGTTTTTGGCATCAGAGCCACTGAAGATGCAGTGAAGTAGTTTTATTTTTGAAGGAAACGTGCCACGAAAAATAGCTAAATTCATGTATGTTTGATCGAATCCCCGCGACCCTGAAGAAGGCATAAGCGGTTGAGGATGGATGGATGGATGGATTGATCGAATCATTTTACACCAGACTGCTTTGTGAACGAGATTCAAGACAAAGCAGGATTGGCTGAAAAGTTGATTCTCAAGCATGGATCAGTCCCGACCATTCGTGATCCAGCTTCATATCCGGAAGACGCAAGTATCGCACTCTATATTTTATAGATGTTTGCAAATCAACTTTCCGAATATGCTTGTTAGCAAACTCCATGGCTAATGCGGCTAAAGTCACTGATTGTATTCACAGGAACCGTTTTTATTTTGAACCCGAAAACACTTACTGTCTATATAATTCATACATTCTGGTTCATACATATAGGGCTGAACACAGGGTATTTAGTCACCGGTGTCAGTCATACTGGCTCTCCTGATTTGTTTTTGCCGTAGTATCCGAAGCACGAGCTGTAAAGTCACAGCCCTATTCCGGAAAGGGGGCGGGAAGCAGCAGCTTCAGTGTTTCTTTCCACCCAAACAGGGGTATTTACAGCATGGTATAATAAATGATCCATTGGGTATTTTGAGCTGAAACGTCACAGACACATTCTGGGGACGCCTGAGACTGATATTACATCTTGTAAAAAAGGGGCAAAATTGGTCTCCTTCAATGCACACTCAGTTCCTTCTGCACAAATGCTATTAAAAACAGCTCTCCTTGGATGGGCTACCATGGAAACCAAAGGTTTGCATGTGAATAACAGCAGTCAACATGACTGTAAAGTGAGGCCAGCATTAGAGAGAACAAGGCGAAGACAGACTGAGAGGAGTATGTGAGTGAAGAGAAAGCCCACATGCCGGGTTGCTGACATCAGCCGACAAAAGAAGAAATGCACACTGACACAAACACAGAAGGTTAGATGTTCCCAGTGAGTGGTGCTAATTGTCTGGATATGTGAAGCCCATCTGGAGTGGGCAGGTCATCCTAATCTGGCTGGTGAAATGGCTGGCGTTCTCACCCATGAGGCATGGCATCCCTTCTATGGGCTTCATCTTACTCGACACAAGGAGCTTCCCAACACTCTGAACTCAAGCAGCTCCTTTTAAGCAGTGACGTGAATCCTCATATTTTCCCATCCATACACACTTGCTTATGTAACTGCAACATTCTCGTGCCCGCATCCATAAACAGATCATGAGCAGAGTCTGGGGTATGTACCAGAGCTGACTTTATGGCTTGACATTGTCCTAAAATGCTAATATGGCCAATAATGTAACAAAGACTGACTCGCATAGCTGTGGCTGAATACGGAATGCTACCATAAACACCAAATACTAATATAATTGTAAAATGTATTAATTTGTTCCTGTATCATTGCATAAATCTGATTTATTAGATGTTTTTCACTGAACCTTAGCCTTCTGCTCACATTTGCAAAGGTGTGGTTAGGTAAAATTCCAGATAAGCGACTAACGATAACGAATCTTTATTGGTCACATATACAGTAGAGCACAGTGAAATTGTTTTCTTCGCGAACTAACATGAAATATTGGTCGTAACCTCTTAAAATTGAACCATTAATTATTTGTTTATGCCTATAAAGATGACCGTTTGAAGTAGCTATGTTTTGTTTGTTGCAATAAGGTGAGCGCTTGACAGAGAAAGACTCACAGCATATCTGGACAGTTATCCGGTTTGTCCAGCAGGCCTCCCTCCATAACGAAGCGCAGTACCTGCTCATTGGACATTCCCTGGTAGGGCTGCTCGGCAAGGGTGGCTATCTCCCATAGCACCACCCCGAATGACATAAAGATAGCGGAAGGAGAGAGAAAAAGAGAGAGCAAAGGACAATTAGATTAGCACTCAGACATGCATACACAGTCCCTCCAGCCTCTAAGTGCAGGGCTGGTAAATCTTGCAGCAATTTGTTCCTCACTTACATAACCTGATCTAGTTTGACAGAATGAAAACAAGGCCATTTCAGTATGAGGCATAACACAGATCGCACTTGCAAGAAATGGCCACTAAAATCTACGCAATCCATCAAGGCGAAAGTTTAGCAGGGCAATGGGTTGGCTCTCTGAGCCCTTTCTGATCCTTTACCTGGAAAAAAGAGGTTTCTCATACATAAGGTCTATATAAACGCAACTCCCTCTGTAGCACCCATTTACCATAATGACTACAATTTTCATTTCGCTGCTGCATTTTTCTTGGCCATGTGCTCTTCGTAAATGCAAGTGAGTCTATACGTTCTCAAGCAGCAGGAAAGACAGAGTAGCAGCAGGGCAGAACAAGCACACATACACAAATAACTGTCTCACCGTTTTCCCTATTGCTAGTCATTATTCATTAACTCTCCGCGGACACATTTTCCGCACTGGCCAAGGATCTGAGGCACAGCTCCAGTGCTCTTAAAGGGGGCCTGTTATAACAGTGACTTGTATCTAATTGGCTGCAACAGAACTGTGCTGAAAAGCAAAACCACAGCAAAGCAAGGACGGTTAGAGGGAGGAAGGAAAAATAGCAAGGAACAAACGAAGACACCTAAGGGTGAGGTTTATATGAGCATTTATCCGGTGGACTTCAAAAGCGGCCCATCCGGTACAAAGACAGGGCAGTGGGTTTGGTGCGTTCACCCGTGAGCTTATCATTAGCGTACATCTGGAGGATGTTAAGAGTGCAGTACGGCACCAAGATGGTGCAATACACACAGTTGAGAAACTGCATAGAAAAGTCAGAGTTCTCTATTTGTTAATGCTGAGATAAAACAATGAAGTGACGTGACACAAAGTCTGACAAATACAATATCATGGGCAAGTTTTTACTGGCTGGATTTGGACAAATGGGTGGTGACATAGCGATTTTATATATGTAAGTCATTAGTGGCAGGAAAAAAAGCAATAAATAAAAATATTAGAATCATAGAACCAGGCTGTGAAGAAAATGGGAGCTGCTCTTATTTCTGTTAAAAGGTAGATGAGTGAAGAGAGATGAAGAGTCATTTAGACCTGCTTCAGGGTTTGGTCCCTTCCTTTGGCACTCACACACAAACAGGCACAAATATACGCACACACATGCACACTCCCAGAGAACCGGCGAGGACTGTGTGCTCATACACAAATGTGGACTCTCATACCAGACATCAGAGTTTGTTGTGAAGACGCCATCTTTCAGAGACTCGGGAGACATCCAGCGGACCGGCAGGAGTCCTTTGCCTCCTTTCCGATAGTAATCCGTCTCATAAATGTCCCGTGTCATGCCAAAATCTGAATAAAAGAAGAAAACAGGGATGTGATAAATGAGAGGGCATGATATAGTGGTTCAGATCTTTTCAGCACCGTTGCATCAAAGTCCCTGTAAGATTTATGAGGCTCTTTCCGAGCGCCCCCAATTTCTACTCAAATACTTCATTTGGGCTGCTGAATGGTTCTGGAGTGTGTGTAAGCATTAATCACCTCCAATTTTGACAGTGAAGTCTTCGGCCACCATGCAGTTCCTGGCAGCCAGGTCTCGGTGGACGAACTTGTTTGCATTGAGGTATGCCATGCCGTCGGAAATCTCACTGGCCATCTGAATCATCTTCTTCAGCGGCGGGAGGGCCTGGCTGCACGAACCCTGCTGCACAACCAGAGGAAAGAATACATCAGACATATACAAAGAGTGTTAAAGGGTTACAAAGCCCTTCTCTTGTTCATTGTTTAGCCCAGGATACCTTTGTTTCTGAACCACAGAGGTAGATACAATAAAGCTTTCATCAAAAAGGAGGGTACGTAGGAGAGACAGAGACACGACTGATCTGTTTTTCAGTCCTGGCCGAACATTTTTGGTGACATGATGTATATACCGTATATGAGTGAACAACAATTTTGTGGTAAATATAGCAGTACCGAGAGGCTGCTGTGAAAGAAATTAGAAAATGCGCGAGATGGCCAAAAGTTTGTGGACACCGGTCCAATCACACCCATATGTGCTTTCTGAACATCCCATTCTAGATTTAGTCCCCCTTTGTTGTTAAACTGCCACTCTCTTGGGAACTCTGTATGGATCTGGACTCATTCAGCCACAAGAGTATTAATAAGGTTAGGCACTGATGTTGGGTGAGAAGACCTGGGTCACAGTCAGCAATCCAATTCATCCCAAAAGTAATCAGTGTGGTTTCAGACAGGGCTCTGTGCAGGCCATTCAAGCTCTCTCACATCAACCTTGCCACACCTTATCTTCATGAACCTAGCTTTGTGCACAGTCGCATTGCCACACTGGAACAGGTTTGGACCCCTGAGCTCCAGTGAAGGGAATCTTCATGCTACAGTGTACAAAGACATTCTAGACAATGGTGTAGTTCAAACATTATGGGGACAGTTTGGGGCAGGCCAAAACACGGATGTGATGGTCAGGTGTCCACATACTTTAGACCATTAAGTGTATCTAAATGTACAACTAACAAGTGCCTGAGTTTGGAAAAATGATGAATCACAGTCACTATTATCCAAAAGATGGTTTTGGCAGCTCTATGTGCAGGCAATAAGTGTGAAGAGTAGTAGTTGGCTCCAGTACCTGTTTTGAGCGCAAGGAGCGCAGGTAGCTCTTCAGGTCACCACGTGTCATCAGCTCCATTATCACAAGAGTGGGCTGGCCTTGGGAAACTACTCCCAGCAGCCGTACCTTGAGCAATCACAGAACCGTATCATTACACACATCAGTGGTCCACTCTTATCTAGTCATATGCAGAGTTGGTGAGTTCAGTCCACTCCTCTGGGATTCAGTCCACTCTCAACTGCTCTACTATGAACTACAGTCAAAATGAGTCTTGGGACAGCTTCTTACCACATGATGACAGTTGAATTCCTTCATGACAGAGGCTTCATTGAGGAATTCGATGCGTTCGCGCATGCTTGCCGATTCATTGACTGTCTTAATGGCCACCCTGGTCTCAGGTTCATCCTTGACAACACCCTTGGCAATGCCCTCATACACCATGCCAAAAGAACCTTGGCCTAGCTCCCGACACAGAGTGATCTTCTCTCGAGCCACCTCCCACTCATCTGGAACATACACTGGGCACAGAAAAAGAAAGTTCGTTTAAAATATTTCTACATCTACTGTACATTCACTCACAACATACTGTACTATAGTGGATAAAATGGAAAGGCATCTTCTTGTCGATTTGCCTGGTCTGAGTCAGTGAACGTGCTACTTTTTTGCTAATTGTCGTTTTTATAATTTTTGTTTTTATAATTCATATATTTAAATAAATCAATAAAAATACACGTTGAAGGGCATGTAGGAATGGTCAGGAAAATGTGGTTATGGAAAATGTAAGCATGTGTAGAAATATCAAATGAACCAACCGCAGAAAAAAAAACAAGAGGCTGTTTCTCAATTCTAAGAACACGAAGACCGGTCCTGCCACACTACCTTCGACAAACTTGGATGGACAGGAGGACACAGAACGCATCTTTGTGAGAACAGAGATGCGCTCTGAGCTTCCTGTTGCGCAATGGTGCTACCTAAGTAAAAAGCTCCTCATCGCGTCAGTGCTCCCTAAGTAATACATTTGAACTGGTTAATAGATTCACAGTGAACTGGCTGATCTGTTTACAACTGCGACCTCATGTTAAATAAAAACTAAGCTTATGAGTTTACCGTTACCTCAGAACGGAAGCTAGTGTAGTTTAATGAAAGTATTTCTGAGGGATAAATGAAACTTTTCAACAAACACATATCTAAATCATTCTTTTTAGATGCATATTTTCATTTATTTAGATTAAAAAGATGTTAAAACTACAGATATGGGTCAGGCTTCCGTCATCTGCTATTGTTTGCCGCAATGACGTCTGGGACTTCAAGTGGGTTCGGTCTGCATCCGATGCATCCTAGATATCAAGAACCCGGTACTTGCGTTCTTGAGTATTGGAATTGAACTTCGGCGGTGGATGATGACGTAGAACGAGTTCATAAGGATGCAAGTTCACATAAGAATGCATATTGAGAAACAGCCAGATGCTGTACAAAATAATAAATGCATAACAAAATAATACAATAAAGAAACAACTTATACTATCTGCCTAGACACAAAGTGGGTAAAGTTACCAATTCAAATGGTCTATATACTGTACAAGTCAGTCCATACAGGATTTCTCGATTTGGCGTTTTTTCGGGAAAAACTACTTGAACTGGCGAAATTGCAATCGCACGGTCTTTCATAGTGACGTTTGTAGGTAAATGGGCGGCTGTGGCACAGGTGGTAGAGCGGGTTGTCGACTAATCGTAGGGTCGGTGGTTCGATTCCCGGCCCGGGTGACTCCACATGCCAAAGTGTCCTTGGGCAAGACACTGAACCCCAAGTTGCTCC
>JAOUWY010000054.1:26380822-26393743 GCA_025728095.1 Prietella phreatophila | reverse complement strand
GATTATTTGCAGGCTTGTGCCTACGGCCGAATCACAGCCATGCTGATATATATTATAACCACACTCTTGCTCATGCGATATTGCTTAAATATATCCCACTGCACAGATCCACAGTTTGTTCACACTGCACACAAAGGGGAATTATAGCTTTTGTTCCTCTTTCTTATGAAGTGGTGCCAACACACAGAGTCAGCTAAGGCAAACCCAGTGTGGCAATTCAATGTGTTAGGAAAAAAACAGGCATTTATGTGGAGACTCATGTTCTCTGTATAGTTTTGTGGGATACAGGATCCAAAAATCTTCTAAAAAACGTTTTTCACCTCAAATGACCCAGCGTTTAAAAAAGGCCATCCATGTCGATGAGCCACACAAACGGCAACCTTTATGCAAAACAAGAATTCTCAACAGAGCCAGAGTGTTCTCATTCATCCACTCATTCAAAGAAAACTCACAAATAAAACACTTAGGTTTTATTTTGGAGAGTTGTGTGTGCTGTCTTTCCAACAGCTATCTGAAGCAGCGGCTAGCAGTCATATAGCAGTCCTGGTGGACAGTCGAGCCAGTGTGTGGCCAAAAGTTTGAATTAGGCAAACATGCTGTGATATTGTGCAAATTAGAAATCATGGACTGAACAGTACAATCTTTATTTTATCCAACGGATATTATAAAACCACAACTGTGAAAGATCAGATGATATAAATAGCATGCTAAAGGCTAAAACAAAAGAATGAACATACACCAAAACAAAAACAACTTCGTAAATGTGACTCTTCAAAGAACATGTCTCTCTGCTGGAACGCTGTAGAAACTCAATCGGCGTGCAAAATACGTGAATAAAGTGCACTCCTAGGGGGTTTTTTGTGTTCCTGGCAAGGGACAGCTAGCATCATGCATCACATCCAAAACACTTTACATTTCAGCAGCATTAAAACAGAGGGCAAATTTACACATAGTCCAAACAAGTCAAAATCGATCATCTGGTGTTCTGTCCTTCGGTGTTATTTCTCATGAGGAAAAATCTCAGAAAAAAAACAAGCAAACCACACACACACACATCTGATAAGCGAACAAACCACTATGACAGCCTGCCAAGAACATGAATCCGATTTGACGTTCCTCATTCACCAAGCTTGCCCAAAATAGTGAGCACATTGTTTATTAAGCTCCTGTCAGCCTAGTAGGGGCATCCACATTTAGAACGGAAATGACTGCTCCATGAGAAAATAGTATTCGTTACTCCCATCACGGCACGGCCGTGCTCGGGAGCCAGGGAGTTGTATGTCCCTTTTGTTTCGTTCTTGGATTTTTTTTTTTTTGTGTTCTCGTTTTCCCTTCCTGCTGCCAGAGAGGAGGAGGACGGCTGGATTGGCATAAACACAAAGACTAATTTGTTTGTTGGTAAAGAGAAACTCTGCTCCTCGGTTCCTGTTGGATTCATTAATAAAATCAGACCAGCATTACATGAATGAAAAACGCCCCAGGAGTATAGCTGTTTATCTGCACATGCAACGAATTAATCAAAACAATTCAGCTCTAACATATACATGACCAATTATTGTCTTAGATACACGCTTATATAGACGTTTAACAAATGTCTCTGTATTGGCAAGACTGTGCGAGCTGCCTGGAGCCAACGGACACAGCCATGTGCCCACCAGTTGACCTCTGCCATGAATCCAACAGTGATCCGAGGCCTGTTTCCCAGCTCCCATTCCAATCTCATTCCACTTGTGGAGATCTGGCTCTTCCGCAAAAATACACGCCCAGCAAGAAACACATCTAATACTCCATTCTCCAGTCCCATCCCACAAGGATTGCTTTCAACCCAAAGTGGACAACATCTTTGCATTTTTATAATTTCCAACCATTGGATAGTGGTTATTCCAAAAACTATTCCAGACTTTTCTTTTCCCCATTCATCCTACAATGCTTTCGGCACTGACCTGGATCTGTCTGTGGGACATTTTAAGCAATGTAAATATAATATAAAGAATAACGGAGAAAATAAATCAATAAGCAACTTCTTACACTTTATTTCAATCCCTCAAACTCTCAAAACCTGTCGAGAGTCCTCATTCTTCTAACTACATACAATTCCTATTACTTCCATTGTAGTTACTGAATAATTTGTAGTAGCTACTTTGAAATGCTCTCCAAAATGAATAAATGACTAACAAGATTTTGTTGTTGTTGTTGTTGTTTCAATAAGCAGTTTTAATGTTTAGATACACACAAAATATGCCTTTAATCGTGAAGCTGTGACAACATTAACTGCAGCGTATAACTGCTAACTGAACCAAAATTATTGCTATTCTGAGGATTTGCAGATTTATTTGTTTGAACTTATTTGAGGTTATGGGAACAGCACAGAAACCAATCTCACACAATGTCTACATAATAAATAAGAGTTTATTACTCACCAGTAAATGCACATCGGGATATAAATGTGATGTGAATTATTTAACATTATACAACATAGATGTTGTAATTCTTGGAGGCCAATTAGCCAAAAACAAAAATCCTCTTGTTGCGCTCACGCATTGGCCATGAGACTCACATATTGGGAGCAGATCTCATGCCAAAACTTTCAAACCTAACTTACAAATCTCATTACAAAAAAGGCCAGGCTAATTTTATAAGCATATTAACCGATGTATTCGAGTTTACTGCATTGATTTGATGTGATTGGTTCCTGTTTGTATAACAAGTCAAATCTGAAATCTAACTGGCTGAGCCAGTTAAAACTTACATTACAAATTTACAGCATTTCCTGGCACTAGTAACTGTTACCAGTGAAGTACAGCAGTGAATTAACAGTATATAATTGAAAATGCATTTACAGTCAACTACTGTAAATAAAATAAAATCCACTACACACTTGCATGATGCGTTTATCAAATTCAACTTACAATTACAACAGAGTGCAACTGAGCAGTTGGGGTTTGAGGGTCTTGCCCAAGGACCCAAATGCGGTATTGCTTGGATTTGAATTCATGACCTTCTGGTCTGTAGACCAAACTCTTAACCACTGAGCCACAACTTCCCTTATCAAGCTTTCACTTATTCAAACACCTCTACCGATGAATTAACTTACCCTAAAAGATGAACTTAAGGGTTTTACTCAACCAAAGTTTGTGTTTGTGTCATCTAAAATCAAAGTCATTAAAGTAAAGGGCACAAAAAACAATGTTCAGATTCTGACAAATATTTACACTCTTGAATGAATATTTGATATAGCACTATTCAGTGTGTTTTGGGGTATTTTACTGTAAGTCAATTCACTGTTGCGATTGCCCACCCATTTCAAGGACAATACTGTAAAATAAAACAATATTTTGATGTAAAGTAAATTAAAGTGAATTAGAAATGTGTGATATTGTGATACATATCGTAGGATGAGAGAAAAGTGTCTATTGATAGATGTTTTCCGATATAGAGAATAACATATAACGCCAGTGTCGCAAAAGCCAGAGCTAGGAGCTACTAGTGGTGTGCTGTAAACAAAACAAGTAAGGGGGAGTATGACACAAAGTGAGACTCCCCGCAGAACTCGGACACAGAACAGGCATCAGCCTAACTAAAAGGTGACAAACTTGTACCTAAAAAGGTAGGTAATTCTGTAATTCCTGAACCCTGAAGTGTTTTAATATTTACTTTTGATATTTTGTATTCATATTGTTCTCAGGATTATGTTTTCCGTGTTCTCATTTGAATGACTTCCGTTCAATGTCACTTCCAAATAAAATGGGGAAAAAGAAAATGTGTCCTTCACTGGTGTTTAGTTCATGTTATCGAAAAGCAGTCATGAATGCATACAGTAATTTTGTACAGATAACATTTTTCATCAGTTTTAGAGGAAAAGTGATACATCATTTCAAGATATATCTATATTGTTCGTATCACGTTGCACACAACGTGATGCGAGTGTGTGTCAGCACAATCATTTTAGAGCGCTGGCACTTCTGGTAGTAATTTTTTAGTAAAATCTCCCACACTTGAGCTTGAGAGGCATGTAAAAACTTAGGATTTCCTGAATTTGACACCACTGAAAGCAGCGATAAGGTCAAAGCAAGGAAATCAATCTTTTTTTTGTTGTACTCAGAGATACATGAGATAAGAAGCACAGTGCGCAATGGTAAGTCCACACCCTTGCACTCTCACACTCTTTCACTGTGCTCATTAGCAACATGAAGCAGCAAGGAATCTAATCATGGAATCGAAAGGCTGCGAGTAGCACTGTCCATTAGATCAGGAGTGTAGAATCCACAGAGCTAGGAAAGAGCAAACAGAAACCCAGGCATCTCTTCCTCTCAGCATGCTATTCACGCTGCTGAGCAAACAGACATATCGGGAATCCAGCATCCACTGTTTGCGTTTGATAACCTGACCCTGGCTTTCCGCAGGAATCTCTGAAGCAGGGCAGGCTACGAGGGTCCCCTCTGTGTGATCAGGCCGTAGCGCACCTGAGCAAACATGGCTTTTATGAAATGGTTCACAAGTACTTCTCGGGTGCTCAGTAGGAATGTTAGCGGAAATTCACAATTTCAACCCATCTTGGCTGTTACTCCAGTGCGAATACTGCCTACATGTCTGAAGGTTTTTAATCATCCAGGGCAAGTTGTTTGCTTAGTAGTAGTGAGTTTTGATTAGATTTAGTTTGCCACTCATTAAAGTGATTAGCCTTGCACTGTAATAGTAGGGTGCGTTGACACTGCATCGTTTAACCCATTTGAATCAAAAGGTGGTGTATTTTCCTCCTTGGTACTGTACATTTAGGCAAGTGAGAATTGCACTTGGGTGCACAACACCTTCTGAGCAAGGGAGTTTCGGTCTGGTTCCAAGTTTAATAGCAATAAGAAATATCCATCCATCCACGTTCTGTACAGCTTATCCTACACAGGGTCGCATGTGAGCCTGGACTCCAATCATGAGGTGGGGGACACCCTGGACGGGGTGGGCACAACTGCACACGCATTGACAGATTATGGACAATTTGGAAATTGGATTTTGGACCCGTTTCCACTGTCTCCTGTAGTGGTCAGTACGGTCAAACTCAACAGGTGGACTAGGACACTTATGAGTAAGAAATGTTAAGGGGTAAATATGAGGGGATCCTCAGGGTCCATAGAAACCGGTCTGGAATTTATTATTAAGTCACCTCTGCCATGAAGTTTGTGAGAATCACATGTGATTCTCGACTGTCCCAGCTGAAGCATCTTCAAGTCCAAGATCTTTCGCGTTAAACCCAATCATTTGCTTCCGCACTCCATCCATGTGGGAAGCATGGGAAGGGTTGAAGATCCAAGGACATCCTTGTCCTGCAAGAAAATCTGTCCATTCATCCAAGTTGGAAGGGATCCTCCGTTCCCTGGGTGGCTGAGGCTCAGGTTTGTAGAGCAGGGGGTCCACTAATCTTAGGGTTCTCGGTTCAATTCCCGGTCCACTTGACTCCACATACCGAAGTGTCCTTGGGCAAGACGCTGAACCCAAAGTTGCTCCCGATGGCAAATTAGCGCCTTGCATGGCAGCTCTGCTACCACTGGTGCGTGAGTGTGTGTGTGAATGGGTGAATGAGACACAGTGTAAAGCACTTTGGATAAGAGCATTATATAAATGCAGACCAGACCATTTCTCAGCACCCACCCACTAAATTTGTCCCTCACTCCAAGCGTAACTGCTTTACCAGAAAACGAATGTCAATAAAGAGTCTCGAGGTGTTTATGAAACAAGATGTATCCATAAACTCTATTATCTCAATATGGACAGCTCTCGCGGTTAAACAGGTGAACAACACTGCCCATCTCTTGTTGTTCAGGAGTCTACCTCTATAGTGTGGTGAGCAGAAATAGTCCAAGGACCAAATACATTTGTCCCTATGCAAGTAAAAGGGGGTTCGTGTTGACTCTGTACATAAGTAGATCGGCCATCTACTGTACTTCACTTCATCCACGCAGTTTTCGGTAAATCACACATCCAAAGATAAGGGATGCATCTTTTGGCTCCCACAATCCAAAAGCCTGCCATATGAATGGCACCTTTGGTGAAATGTCTCACTATCAAGATTGCAATGTGATGATGTTGTGGGATAATGATGGGATTGCTCTTGTTGAATCCAGTGTTCACTCGAGACATACAACCACTGGTCTCTTGAGTCCATTCTCAGCTATGAGAGGATTCAGTGTGATGAGAGGACTGCTCTTTGAGATTCTGCTGCACAGCAGGAATGATGGCATTTTTGGCTTGATTCAATTCGTCTACACTATATGGTGATGAACAATGATGCCATCCTTTTCAATTTCAGGCATCTTTGAACAGTTCTCCTTTGTAGGTTTGTACAATATGTATTAGATATGCAATAGCCTCAAGAAGTACCTTTAATACAATTGGAGAAGCGATTGTACAATTGGAGAAGCGATTCAAATGTTCTGAGACTAACTGGCCATCCTTTGTTAAGGTAATGATGCTGATACTTTGGGATAGAGTTCGACATCTGCCATTGGATCAATGAGGTCAAATGGGCCTGAGGTGAGGTATGTCTGGTTCGGGCAGGACAACAGAATTCTGTTTATAAACGAAAAAGTAGGAATCTGCGTTTCTCATTATGAATGTAACCAAAGACTACTTTGCTGTGTGAAAAGAAGTTCACACTGTCAAACTCGATATCCATCTCAGATATTATAAGGTCAGCCAACTGCACAGTCAACACTGCACTACAGAGCACAAGGCCTGGGATGGTCAGCTCTGGACAGGGGGCTAGCTTGGCTTTCCACAAGAAGCAGCTCGTCTTACAGCTCCCATCTGGTCTCAAACTCCTGACATAAGTCACTGCAGCTATAGCCAGGACAGATACATCTGAAATATAGCTGTCTCTGCAAAGCTTCTGAAGGGGAATTTTTCGTATAATGTCTAGAGATCTGGAGATGTTGAGCATTCACAGTAGAGAGGACACTGTGTCCTGTGACTGGTTTCATATCACTTGATGACTGATATGTGAATGTAACAGTTACAAGATTCCAACTAACTCCAAGAGTAGGCTGCACATGCACTGCGACCTTGACAAGTTTCATTTCTCTTAGTTGTCTGGCCTGATCATCTAAAGGAAATGTGTCCATGACCTCCTTGATGTTAGAAGCAATTTTGTTCAGCTTCAAATTGGAATGTGCCAAGGCTGCATGGGTCCTCTTGAAGAAATCGATAGCAGCTGCCGCAGACGGTAGTGATTAAACAGTTGTCCACGTAAAAATCCATTTCTACAAACTTTCAAACCTCTACTCCGAACTGACTCAGCCTCTTTTGCTGCTTGTCTGAGGCCATAAATTGCTACAGCAGGAGAAGGGCTGTTTCCGAAGATGTGCTCCTTCAAACTGTACTCGATGATGTTCTTCTCTGGGTCATTATCCACATACCAAAAGAACTTGAGAAAGATCATATTCTCTGACTTGACAGGGAAACAATTTCTAAAGTACAAGAGCACACCAAGGAGTCTGTTGTTGAGAACTGGGCCATTCAAAAGTACATCGTTAAGCAATACAGTGGTCAAAGACCACTCAGATCTGTTCTGGCTTCTTTGGGTGATAGACTCCAAAAAGAGGCAAATACCAGCACTCATCTTGCTGCCTAAGCAGTGGGGCTATCTTCATGTGACCTTCTCCGTTCTTCATGAATGCGAAGAAATGTTCTTCCATGACAGATTTCTTGGAAAAAGACCACTGTAGAGATCTGAAGCAATCTAGAGCTTGTGTTTTGTTGTTCAGTAGGCGTCACCTCTGAGGTTTGAATGGAAGAGGGGCTACTCGGCTATTCCTTTCATCCATGTAGAAGCCTTCCTTCATTATACAGAGGGAAGTCAAATCTCCGATGCACAGATACTCATCGTCCTTTGTTCTCTTGAAGACATCCCCTTCTACATTATGTCAATCGTCTTCCCATACAGGCCTCTTCACCGCAACCATAACTTGAAGACCTGGGGGCTTGTCACAAACATTCTCTGATAAGCATTAGGACATGGCTTGAAAAGTGATTGAAGACCACTATCCAAGGTGTTGGTGAAACATTGGTGAACACTGACTCTATCTGGTTTGTGCACCTTGCCAAACAGATGTTACCCTCTATGATCCAAACAAGGTCTAACTTCAGAGCATATATGGCTTCGTGGGGTCCGATGTAGTTGATCACTTTATGTACCTTTATGATGTTTCTTCCCAAAAGCATCATGATTGGAGCTTCCAAGTCAATTTTCGGGATCTGTCCTGCAATACCCTTCAGCCGTGGATGATGAAGAGCAATTTGCGGGGTAGGTATCTCGGAGAGATCATCTGTGTTGTTGTTTGAACGTATAGCCCAGAGTCATCCACTGATCTTGTAAGCTGAAAGGTGGTTTTTGTGCTATGCCGGCTATGCCACGTGCGGTGTCCAAGCAAGTGAGACCCAGAAGCACTCCCTCAGATCTTGCTACTAGGAGCATGAGTAGGTCTCCTAATTCTCAGAGTTTCTTCCACTCTTTATTCAAAATCTTTGGGGAAATCTCTAATCTCCTGAGTAGTACACTTTCAACAACCTCTGGTGCCTCAAAACAATCGTTTAACCGTTCCCAAATCATCAAGAGACCTCTGTCAGGGTTTTCCACAGGCATCGATCTGATGCGTTTCACCTGCTCTATAGAATCAGCTCTTAACCACTTGACCAACAGATCCATCTCCTCTTTAGCTGTGAGATAGAGACTTAGTAGCAGTGAAGAATGATGCTTTCCATGTTCTGTATTTCTCAGGACGTTAGTCAAATTGTAAAAGACCTGTGGAAAAGATTTCTCCTCTGCCTGTGAATCTGACGAGGTCAGATATGTCTTGAACCAAATCACTGTTTGCTGTGGCAAAATTGAGCATGACAAATTGACCCAAAGTTGAGCATTTTGGGTTATGGACAGCATTTTATTGTAGATGCAAGCTTCATGGGTTACCATGAAGGGCAAATTGAGCCAAAGCACATGTGTTCTGGATATTATATATATATATATATATATATATATATGTTTATTTAGTGCCAGCTATGTCCTTTCCGCATACCTGGCAAAAGCTTGTTTATTCTTTGCCATCAGTATGTTTGTTGTTCTTTTTGCTTCATCTAATTGTGTGTGCAGTGTGATTCCAAACCAACCCAAATAGCAAATAAAACAAAATGTTAAATTACAGATCTGATGAAGACCCTTGAAAAACAGACGAAAGTGGCTTAGACATATTGCAATATGCCAACTCAACATTTTCAAAATCTCAAAAATCAATCTTCACCAATTAAGTACAGTTGCAGTAACGATACTTAATTAATGGCTAATAATTGCAATTATAAGGTGTGAGAACTATACAATTCTTAAGTCGGAGAGGAAGAAGTCAACTCGTTAATCAGATCAATATCTGCGCATCAGAAGATACTGGAAGCATTTATGAGTAAGTAACTTTTCTCAGAATAGAACATTACTGTCTTTGGCTGGCCTCCTGCTGTCTGCTACCTTCAAGAGAGCTGTAATGTTTTTATGTAATATAGAATCAGTATTTAAGTCTAGTATTTGTGTGTGTCTCTGGTCAGTGATTCGATCCAGCGCATTTCTAGATGAATAATAAAAACAGCAGAGTTTATCATCCATTTGATCCAATTACAGCGAATGTTTTGCACTGGACTGCTCCCAAGGGATGATTGGATTGAGTAAACACCACTCTCACGTGGAGAGGCACGAAAGCAAGGCCCTGGCTTCCGCCCAAAAGAGCTTGCACCTGCCACCTCAACTGAGCTTAATCCCCCCACATGCTAGAAGTCATCTGACCACTGGGTTTGTGCTACACTTCCCTTCAGTGGCCCTCACATCAAAAGCATGAGCTCATGTGTCAGAGTCTGGTTACAAACACCACCCATTCCACTCCTTCCCTATCCACTGCTCTGTCTGCATTAACCCCGTCGCTACAGTAGGGACAAGACATCACATCAACCGGTCACTCAAACCTTAAGCTCTATGACACTCGGGAAATACGTCTGCTGATAACATATAACACTTGATCATACGGCATCAGAACTGGCTTGTTACAGATCAATGAGCACGTACTCAAAAAGGTCTCTCAAAATGTTTCTGTGCCAAAAAGAAAAAGAAATAAAATGTCAGTGTGTTTGGTTCCAGTGTTCCTTTTCAATTTTAAATTTCAAATTATTTATTTCAATTTTCTGTTTTTTATATTTCAATTAGTCATTCTTTTCGGTCCTTTGGCCATTTTCATAAGCGAAAGGACTAAAAATGAAAAGGTTCAAATGCAAATTAAAAGACAAAATAAACCAATGGCAAAGTGCAATGCACTACAGAAACCTGGGCAAAATGTAAAAGTTGAAAATGGAATAAATAGCAGGCTGAAATGGAAAAAAAAAAATACTTGTAATAAATCTTGGTAAAAATTTTCAGGGTGGGTTTTTGCACCAGAAACCTCTGCATGGAAGGCTTATTTCAGCTGTCATTCCTTCTGTCATATGCATAATCATGTACTGATTAAAGCCAGTCTGTGCAGAAATGGTGCTGCGTGATGGCCTTAATAATAATAATAACAACAACAACAACAACAATAATCATAGATTTCACATACAACTGAATTTTGGGCCCAAAAAACAAGGACAAAACAAAACACAGGATGGGGAAAACAATTACTCCTCTAGTAATTATAATTACAATACCCATCCATCTTCAACCGCTTATTCCTTCTTCAGGGTCACAGAGAACCTGGAACCTATCCCAGGGAGCATCGGGCACAAGGCGGGGTACACCCTGGACAGGGTGCCAGTCCAAAGCCCCATGTGTTTGGACTGGGGGAGGAAACCGGAGTACCCAGAGGAAGCACGGGGAGAACATGCAAACTCTGTGCACACACATGGCCCTGGCGGTAACCCCGGACCCTGGAGGTGTGAGGCGAACGTGCAAAAATACAAACTATTACAAACAGTCATATGTCATATGTTGTAAAATGTCAATAAAAATACTGTAGTTACTGAAGATACACACGGCTGACAAATTAAACGAAAAGCTGGTGGCTCTGTTGTGCCATGCTTTGTTGACATGGTTTGGGTTTACTTGTTCCCTTAGAGAGAGAGAAGGGTCACTGCAAATCAATACAGTTATTCTGACTGATGATGCATCAGTTCTATCCTGATTGGACTGCTCTCTTTCAGGATGATAATGCTCCAATACTCATGGCACAAGAGCTCACTGAATGGTTTGATAAGTATGAAAACAGCATACACTTCCAGAGACTTGCTGAATCGATGCTAAGACATACTGAAGCTCTTCTGGGGGCTTGTAGTTGTCCAACACCTTTCTAACACACTACGTTTAGTTTCCTTTTATTTGTCCCTCATCTGTATACTGTGTAACTGAATACCAAATGCATGCATACACATATCACATACATGTAAAAGGTATGGTTTACTCATACAAGCACTTATTCAGTTGAATTGAATGAAGGGCTTTTCACAGGCAAAGCAAATGACACATTTCCCATTCATTTACAAAAACAGGTTCAACCTTAACAACCCATCTAGCATGTGCTCATGAGCTCAGTTTATTAAAAAAAAATAAATAATAATAATTATAATTTTAAAAAAATCTTTTGTTGTACTCACATGAGAATCTCATCTGCTTTAAAACTTAATTGGCACAATAAATAAAGAAGAAAAGGAGTTCATGCTGGGGTGAATCTTAGGCAGTCAATAAAACATCATCAAGGATGTACCATCCATCCATCCAGCCATCCATCCATGTTCTACCGCTTATTCCTCCTCCAGGGTCGCGGGGAACCTGGAGCCTATCCCAGGAGGCATCGGGCACAAGGTGGGGTACACCCTGGGCAGGGTGCCAGTATGTACAATACAACGGATATCAAATAATCTGCACACTCCTGTTAAAGTTAAAGTTCGGTCTCATCAGATTATACCACATTATTCCACATGGTTTCGGGAGTTTTGTCAGCATACCCCATAAATTACTGCAATTACTGTCCTGTTCTTAGTAATGTCATGCCATATTTTCTCCACTTGTTAATTATTGTTTCCCACAGTATACTCAATGCCTCGGGGGAAAAAATTGTAACCCTCTCCTGATTGATATTTTTCAACAATGAGATCCCGTACCTGCTTTGTAAGCTCTTTGCAGCCCAAGGCTTTTCCACTTGAATGTTACCTATAGGAAGAGCTGGACTTTATTTGGGGTTAATCAGTCACTTTAATTGATAGCAGGTGTATACTAATTAGTATTTAACATGAGTTTGAATGCGATTGGTCAATTCTGAACACTGCCACATCTCCTATTATGAAAGAGTGTGCACACTTATGCAACCAGGTTATTGCATTTTTTTCCACCGCCTAAAATGATTCTTATTGATTTTCTCTTCGATTTATAGATTACAATTTCAGAATAAAGGTAGACAAGATTCTGACATGATTTATCTTCGTTAAATGCTTTTACATCACAAAAACCTGCTATTTTCACAGTCTTGTGTAAACTTTTTATATCCACTGCATCTAGTTAGCATGCACTTGTGCTAGTTCTGTTTACATGAATACCCTCTAGCAAAACTACAACGAGCATGGCAACTAGCAAGCCAAGTTAAATAACTTGTAGTTTTGACTGACTTACTTATAAATCTGAGTTCACCCACTCACGTTTTCTAAATAACAGATATGCTCGTATTTTGCTGAAATAATACGCAAAGGTACCGTCTTCATACAGGAATACAGTTAGGTCGATTCCAAAATAGTGCCTAACTGAATTCCACTTAAGATTCATCCATCCATCCATCCATCCATCTTCTACCGCTTATTTTTTCTTCAGGGTCACGGGGAACCTGGAGCCTATCCCAGGGAGCATGGGGCACAAGGCGGGGTACACCCTGGACAGGG
>JAOUWY010000054.1:25813448-25827469 GCA_025728095.1 Prietella phreatophila | reverse complement strand
AAATAGCCTGCACCTTTTGATCTGAGTAGGCGTGGCGGATCATATAAAACCAAAAGGTCGCTTAGATATTGTGGTGCAAGACCGTGTAGTGCTTTATAGGTTAATAAAAGTATTTTATAGTTAATGCGAGATTTGACTGGGAGCCAATGCAGGGTTGATAATATTGGTGTGATATGGTCGTTAAGATATCCTTTACCAAGTTTGACGTGAAAGAACCCTGACATCAACCCCAACAAACATATTTGGGGGGCCTTCTGACTTGACCTGAGCACCCAACCTCAGTAATGTTCTTGGGGCTGAACGAGTACATGTCCCACAGCCACAGTTCAGAATCTAATGGAAAGCCTTCTCAGGAGAGTGTAATTTATTATAACAGCAAAAGGGGTAACCAGCTCTGTGTTAATAACCCTGGTTTTGGAATTGGGACATATAGGTGTGATAGTCATATGTCCAATTACTTTTGGCGATATAGTATAGAAACATTATTTACATTTTATCACAACACTCTGCTGATTATGCCTATAATCTTTCTTATTTATGTGGCATTATATGTTGGATCTGAAGTTAATAAGTTAAAGTTAATATTACTTGATACAGTATAATTTCATTTATGTTATTTTGGAAACTTTTGGGGTCACTTTAAAGCAAATACCCTGGTTTTCTCCCAGTGTGCCCATGTCTTCAATCCTCATGTACAATAGCTTATGAAATAACGCTTGATCCAGCATATCTTATTTTTTGCATGATGAACTATAAGTACAGTGGCGCAAAGCATACAGCTTATGCAAGAAGGAAAAATGCTGCTGAGTTGCAGCAAAAGTTACAGACTGGGCCAAAAATTTAGCTCACTGAAAAAGGTAATTGTGCAAACAATTTATCCTAATTGAAGATAAGCAAATTGTAATACGTGTACAATATTTAGGCTATTATATCATGGTTTAATTCAATATTTTGATTTGCCAGTGTAGTTGTTAATTTAACATGTTCTCCTGTAAAGAAAACAGTTTGAAGGATATTTTGACTGAGCATTCATCTGCTACATTGAGCTCACATTTACCCTTAATTTAATCGATGTGTTTGATTAAAAAACTGTCTTCTCTGTGATGAATTACATGCAAAAACCATACATTTCAACTTGACATACTATAGTTAGACATACTATCAAACTGTCACACAGTGGCACTGACCGTACTATTGCTCCTCGGTCAATCCAATATCACACAAGCAAAATCCACTTAAGTTCAAGCTCAGAACCTCACATAACTGAGACAATAGTTTTTGTGCATAACATGTTTAACTCCTGTGCATCCCATACCATATGAGTCCCTATTTATGTTGGAGGATCTTAATAACAACATGCACAATTTTGGTAATATCTCCTCACTATGCACACGTAACTAACTCTGAATGCAGTCCCCTACATGTGACCATCATTTCATCACAAGTCTCTGTATTCATTCCAAGAATTTGAGTCAGTAATTCCCTTTACTATAACTAAAAGGAATTGCCCTTAGATTGCTATCTGATGTGCCTGTCAAATGAACATGGTATCTTCTTCAAGCGATCAAATGACTGTTTCTCTTTAAGTCCTCATTACTCACCAGTGCCACAGCTTCTGTTGAGGGCTGCCAGTAATTATTAATGCAAATGTGATATTTTCATACTGCTTATAAAATATTCATGCTTTGGCAGGCTGAGCATTAATTAGTAGACGTACTGTATTTGTATCTTATTTTCTGAAGTGTTATTGTGTGGAAGAGATGACTTCATTTGAACCAGAAACAAAAAAGTTTATGGGTTTTATTTAAATGAAGCATTTCAGCCTTGTGCTGAGTCTTCAGTTATACTTTTTAGCAAATAAAGTCTAGTGCATCGTCCAGAGAGCATATGCATCCTGTTCAATAATGCTTCGGCTACAGTGCATGCTCTTTGAGATTGAGTAGCTTTCATTCGTTTCATTTGTAATTTTTAATACTTATTTTAAAAAATTTGGATGGATTAGGCAGACAGACAGACAGGCAAATCGATCGATCAGTCTGCTGCTACCACTCTACTTTACTCCAGTACTTCAGTAGAGTGATTAAAGATCAACTCCAAAGGGTGGGATGTGAAGATATGCTGAATATATATTGTTCTTTTATTTTCTCAGCGCATCTGTGCAGCTTATTACTTCTTAAAATAGTAGTAACTGAAATAGTCCCAGGCAAGCTATAAGATTATGTGCAATGTTTTATTATGTCAGTTCATACTATAAATTGCAAATAATGCTACAAGTGAAAGAATACAGTACTGTGCAGATGTTTTAGGCACTCTATTTTGTTTTAGTGCAAACTTTATTTTTTTATTTTATTTTATGACTTCATTACCAATTCAGTACAAAAGCATTAGTTTTCTAGTACAAAATTAAATGTTCCAGAAAACATTTTTGTAAGTCGTTAAAGAAAGTAGCATATTATGTAAAAGACCACGTTTCAGACAAAAAATATAAGGAAGGCTGTTGGATTTTGCCTGCAAATTAAGAAGCAGGTGCGACAGTCAATGTCTCCAGAAGAACTGTGGTTGGTTCTGCAAGATGCTCAATAAAACTTACAGCTCATTTCCTTATAAAACTGCACTAATTGTACCGGAGAATACTATTTTTATTTTTGTCACACCAAATATTTCACAGTTCATTATTTGAAGGCATCTTTGCATGTGCCTAAAACTTTTGCACAGTACTGTTTATCATTATTAGTGTAGAGATGATAAAATTTCATTTTTGTTCTATGCCCTATGGAAGCCTGTTTCACCTAAAAACACCAAAACATCTCTTTATAATAGCAAAACATAATGAAGATTATCTTTGGTAAATGGCAAAGTTTTTCTTTGACATCTAGTAGCATAGATAGTTGACTGTACAAAATGCGCTCAGTAAGAGAGTGCTGATGTAAGAACCAAAGACACCTCTCTACCTCCTGTTAGAGCAAAAGGGCAAGATTAGAGCATCTGAATGAGACCAAAAGAGTGGAGTATTCCCTTTCCTGCTGCCATTGTTCTATTATTGCATGTGCATGCTGTCAGCCACATCCACTCTGCTTACTCAGAAGAGAAAAGGCTACAATCCTTATCTTCTCCTCCAGTTAGTCACAATGTCTCACATAAACACTTGCATCACTGTAGTGGGTTGAGTCAGTGTAATGAAAGTCAAACACTAGTTTCTGTGTTAATTTGGCAGATTTCTTCCAAATTTCTTCCCAAGTTGTTTAAGTATCATTTCAAAAACTAGCAAGCCTGTAATGCTCTGTGGAGCAAGAATATATTACCGTATGTAGGAAAAAAGCAATTTTCTGAGAAGATGTACTTCAGAGTAATTTATTCATGAAAACAATTCCATGACCCCAAACCCTGTGCTGACTGTTCTGGAGACTTTATTATGATATTGAGGTGTGCTGTATTGTATTTATGATTAACTACACTGGTAGCTAGCCGGTAGGTGGTGCAGAGCCCCATATATAAATGTTAATCTTCATGAAGTCTTACATACATTTTACCACATACATTTCAAATTCTGTTGAAATCCTAATAACCACTTTTGAGTGACCAACCATTTTTTAAAGTGTGGTCATTTCCCCATTTAGCTTCATAGACTTATCACACCAAGTGGTCATAAATAGGAACTGCAACAAGTGCTAATAGAGGCCCATTGAGACAGGAATCATGCTGACCTATGCTTGCTCTGGAGGAGCAGTGGCCAGGACAGCTAATTAAATGGTTGCCAGATAGTATGGGCTAGTATAAAAATACTCAACAGCCACCAAGATCTGAATATCATATAATCAGAATTAAACCATGTAAGATTACACAAACAAAGGAAATTGTAAGTGTAAAACATTATGGATAGTTGTGCTTAACTCTCATACATAAGAGTTTTCACAAAAACTCACCCAACCATGTTGGGTGAGTGTGGCTTACCCATGGGCAGCTGTGGCTCAGGTGGTAGAGTGGGTTGTCCACTAATCGTAGGGTTGGTGGTTCGATTCACATGAGTCCACATACCAAAGTGTCCTTGGGCAAGACTCTGAACCCCAAGTTGCTCCCAGTGGCAAGTTAGCACCTTGCATGACAGCTCTGCTTCCATTGGTGTGTGAATGGGTGAATGAGACACAGTGCTATATAAGTGCAAACCATTTACCATGTTCAGTAACCACATCCTGGTCAGGGTCACAGTGGTTCCAAATGCCTTTCCTGGGAACACTGGGCGGTAGGCAAGAATACATTGGATGGGTTGCCAGTCCATCACAGGGCATTTTCATGAAAGCTGTTAATGGCAAATATGGAGTCTTTGCTTATTTTACAATTTTCTTTTATGTCTGTCTATCTGTCGATCTATCTATCTAGATAGATAGATGGATAGATTTGCCATAACAGTTTTAAATTTTCTATTTTCATTCTTATACGATAATGCGCTTGAGAGTAGAAAATATGCATAGCACATGCTTTTGTTAATTACAAAAAAACTGCAGAAACTCATTGTAGAGCTGGAATGCAGGTTGGAATTGATTATTTGTGCTGCACTTTGAAGTTCTCCATTAAATGCCGGAGGTTGATATTCATGAACCTCTTGGCTGAGGATCCGGAAAGCGAACATATGAGAGTGAAGATCTGTTTCTAATTTATTTGCTCCATGCTTTCTGTTATACCTGGGAGATTGTCTGCTATAGATGGAGTGATGTAGTGGGTGGCATTGGGCCATGTCCCAAAGGCTCTGAAGCAATGGTACCCGTCAGCTCTGATCCTCTGTAATCCCAGTGTGGGCTGTCACACTGGACTCTGACATGGTCCCTGAGTCCTGGAAGCTGAGCAGGATTGTGGTGAGACAAGTGAGCAGATAGCATCAGATTTGGAAGTGGGTCTACTCAAGCTTGGGCAAAATTCCTAAGGAGTTGGCCATTGCCTATTTGTGTGAATTTGCAGTCACGAGAGTAAACATACAGTATGTTTATATGGAGTATGTACAGTATACAGCTTTAGAATATGAGCTACTTTTCCAGTAGAATTGTCTTATTAGAGGGATTTACCTCAAAATGACCTCTGTCTGTGCATAATAAATATTACAAAGATTCAGATACATGTGATGCTTAGTTAACAATTACTTCTTTTTCTCTGCTCTGAGCGTGTAGCCCAAAGTAAAATAGTGAAAGATAATACTGAAAATAAATGAGTCAATTTCTTTCAACCCAGCTAAGTTGAATAGGATTATTAAAGGTCTAGATGTTAAATTGTCACTCTTAGTTACTCAGTTACCTCATTTCCACAGAAACCATACGTTTGTGAAAAATCATTTGTGACTTCCATTTGCAAAAGTGTCCAAGTTCACATTTTTCAAGTTTCATTAAAGAAATTGAAAATGTATTTTTCTGTGGTTATGTTTTATTTATTCATAGCAAATAACATGCACTAAACACTAAGCATTGAATTTAAAAATACTCCGTAAGTTCAAATGGATAAAAAAGAAAAGCCCTTCATGCTATTTTAGTGCAGGAAATAAGAAATAAAAAATTATTCTGTTGCTATAAACAGGGACATAGCCTTCCATACCCTTCTGTGGCTTTTTACATTACTTTGGTCAGTGTTGACCTAGTTAGTGCTTGTTGGAGATTCACTCCTGAAAATGGGGTTATGGGGGAGGCATAATGTTGAACATGGTTGTTATGGTAGTACCTGCTTAAAGTATAATACAAAAAGGAAAATGGTTTTATTATCATGATAATTGTCTATGGGATTTAAAAAAATCAATAATTAACAGTAAATTGACATGGAGATGAGCAAAAATAAATATATAACATGGCTGTTATTTTGATTTTAAGTTTGTGGAGATGCTGTAATCTTTTATTTTACCACAATATTTTTTCAAACGTTTAAAGATTTTCTTAAGTAGCCCAGTATTTCTGTCACTTAATCACTTATGCACTAAGTCACTTACTGTAATTGAATTTCCTTGTTAATTATGATCAGCAGATGTATCTATATATTGAATATCCATCTATGTATTAGTCTAAAACTTCTGGCCGAGACAACCAGGTATCCTGGTCTTTAGTATAATGCATAATGCCAGCAATCTCTACAATTCCAAATAACCAGTGAACCATCAATATATAAATATAGTTTAGTGGGTATCGGGTGCTTTTCATTGGATGCAATGCCCATTTTTCACCAAACATGCTGATGGTGTATATGACCAAAAACCATTTTGGCCTCATCTGACTACAATATTGAATTTTGTGGGTTTGTTTTTTTTTTTTTTTTTTTATGCAAACTTCCCAAACAGCTTGTTTTTATGGAGGTGGTGTCTAATAGATCACTTTAAACATGACACCATTAAAAATCCACTACATTGTCTATATTGCATTTTTATATCCCTAACTTGACTTGTGCAGGTGAAACTTGTGCATATTTTCCCGAAGGTGATTTTATTTTACATGTGTGCAACTTCATATTTGGTCAAATGTATTTATGGACTAATTGTAAAAATATTAATTGATATGTGTCAATTTTGTTATTCATGTTTTTGACAAAAATGCTGTTTCTAATGTTATTTTAAAAATCTGCATTTTTATGAGAATGATTACTAAAAGAGGAAAAAGTCCACTTGGGTCCATAAGTATTTGGACCGTGACACAATCTTTGTAATTTTGCCTTTGTACACCACCACAATAGAATTTGAAATGAAGCAGTCAAGATGTAGATGAAGTGTAGAGTTTCAATTGAATGTTGCATTAACCGTTTAGGCATTCCAGACAATTTTCTGTATAGTTCTTCCGTTTTCACAGGCTCAAAAGTAATTGGACAAAATAACATAATTATGAGGATTTTTAATACTTGGATGCAAATCCTTTGCTGTCACTGACTGCCTGAATTCTGGAACCTATTGACATCAAATGCTGAGTTTCCTTCCTTGAGGTGCTTTGCCAGACCTTTACTGCAGCCACTGTCAGTTGTTGCTTGTTCATGGGTTTTTCTACCTTCAGTAGATGCAACATGCAAAATTGGGTTGAGGTCAGGTGACTGACTCAACTATTTAAGAACAGTCCATTTCTTTGCATTAAGAATCTCTTGGGTTGCTTTCGCAGTATGTTTTGGGTGATTATCCATCTGTACTGTGAAGCATAGTCCTGTCAGTTTTGCAGCCTTTGACTGAATCTAACAAGGGAAGAATTCTGTGATCATCCACTTTAGTTTAGTGGTCTTCAAGGCCTTTTGGTGTTGCTGAGCTTGGCAGTGCACCGTAGATTTAAGAATGTACCTGTTGTTTCAGCTATCTCTCTGTTAGATATGTTTGTTTTTCCAGCCTAATGATTGTCTCCTTCACTTACATTCACACAGCTTTCGACCGAATATTGAGAGTTCATACTTGGACTCAACTCCAGACCTTTTATCTCATTAATTTGTAATGAAATAGTGAGGAAACAGGCCACACTTAGCCATGAAAGTGCTTATCAGTCAATTACTTTTGAGCCTGTAAAAGTTTTTACAAATGGCTGTAATTCCTAAACAGTTAATGCAATATTTTTGTTAAACAAAAAGACTGAAAGTCTACACTTCCAATCAAATCTTTATTGTTTCATTTCAAATCCATTGTGGTGCTGTATAGAGTCAAAATGACAAAAGTTGTGTCATGAATCGTTGTGTATATGCTTATTTGCTACATTTTCCCCCATTTTCTTTAAAGGTGGCAGTAATTCTGGCATTGACTACTCTGCGAGCGTGTGTGTACGTGTGTTTGTTTGTGTGCGCGCATCTGTTGTGCAGCAGCTTATTTAGATCCCCTGAAATGTGTCACTGTTCCACTCCACGGTTTCAGTCTTGCTGTTTCAAACCATTTTTCATGTGGCAGTTGTCGGTGCATGCTGTGCTAAATTCTTTCTAAGTGATTGGTTCAGCAGGTGTTACTATTCCTGATTTGCCTGCCTGTAAATGCCACTCGTTACATTTGTTCTATGGCCAGATGGAACATTTTTTAATGTTTTAATGTTTAAGACAGGACCCATATTCACTTTAATTAAACATCTTTTATACATTCTTTACTTCCCCAGTCAAATGCATCTGCCATATGCTGTTTAGCTATTAAGCAACCTGTTCTGGATAGGGATCAAGCCAAAGAATTGTGTAAATAAACATATGAATTACTACGCCTATTTCCCTTACTCTTTAGTGTTCACCCCAGATTTACTCTACTTATGAGGCTATTTATATGGCTGTAAAGTTAGAATTCAGGATGTCATGCAGTGGATGTGTTATCCTCAGCACTAATTAGCCTGGCTTAATATCCCAAACTGTCACGTGTTTTTAATTGCTTTTAGAAAGCCCTGCCACTTTCCATCCAATCAAAGTGTGTTGTAGCAAAACATCAGTTTGGCTAAATATCATTTGGAGCTAGGTTTGTTTAAAGATTGTCTTAAATTATCAGCTAAAATGATTGCCTGAGTTTGTATTCAGTCAATGAATGCTATTGAGACTTGTTTCCATTAAGATTGTCAACTGTTCACTACTGACTGTCACACTTTTTCAGGGTTTTTTTTCTTCTTCTTTTAAGATCAAACCCAATGCTATTCACTAAAATGCATGTACTGTATCTGTAAATGTGTTTGTATTTAAATGTCAACAAAGACCTTTTTTGTTCTGCAAAGAAGCACGAGCTCACCTAATGGAATATTTAAAAATGTGTATGTTTTGTTCCCATTTTTAGCATGCATTTCCAAATAGAGTGACAATAATTCTGGATATATTGATGTCATATGCTATGTTATTACACACTAATGAAGAATTTAGAGATCCAGACTTTAATTATTAATTATTGCGCTGGCACTAAGCTCTGTAGCCAGTTTGTAGCCTGTTGAAATCTAAGGCGTCATGGTCTGACTGGAAACTTACAACCTGTATTTGGAAGAAAGTTGGTTTAATGGGAAGCTCAAAGGCTGACTCCATAAAAGTAGATTCCTTAGAGATTTTCCTTCACTGAATGCTGTCTCATTATAGAACTGCCTCCATGAAAAGCTGGCTTCATAGAACACTGGTTTTAAGGAGCACCTCTTCCTTAGAAACATGTTTTCATAAAGAGCTATGGGTTTTCAGCAAGCCATATATGTATATTTTAGCCATACAGTGTAAATCCAATTATCTCACAGTGATAATTTTATTATTTTATCTTTTAAGCATAATGAATTTACATTCATGTCTTGATCAACCTGATTTAACATATTTATTTTAGAATAGTTATTATGTTTATGCATTATTATGATTAAAAGATTTGTATGTTCATAATGGGAGGGTACAGTGGCTTAGTGGATAGCACGTTTGACTCGCGCCTCCAAGGTTGGGAGTTTGATTCCTGCCTCCGCACTCTGTGTGAGGAGTTTGTATGTTTTCCCCGTGCTTCAGGGGTGTCCTCCAGGTACTCCAGTTTCTTCACCCAGACACACACTGTAGGCTGATTGGTGTCTCCAAATTGTCTTAAGTATGTGAATGGGGTGTGTATGTGTGTGCAGTGCCCTGTGATGGGTTGGCACCCTGTCCTTGTGCCTCTAGTCCCCTGGGATAGGCTCCAGGCTTCCTGCGATCCTGTGCAGGATAAGCAGAACAGAACATGGATGGATGCTCATAATCTTTTAGACCTCTTCATTAGGGGTTGATTTAGGAGGGCAGAGTACAAGGTAGGAGTTATGTTACTGACAGTTTGTTTACTGTACAGGGGCAGAATATAATTTATTATTTTTTTTATTATGGATTGATGATAATGCTGTAAATAATAACACTTTCATTTTAACATGGCAAAATGTATTAACTGATGTGTGATCATTTATTTGTTCATTATGCTATTTAAAAGCTTTATTGCATCATGTATCTTGCCAAAAGCAAAAGATTGAAGATAAACAAGAAATCCTGAAAACCTATGCTGAACATGATGTAGGGCTTCCCCGCCTACTAAATCTCAATTTAACCCCTGCTCAATTTCTGGCCTGGCTCTACTGAATTATAGTGTTGTCTGAATTTGACAGTTGCATAATTGTTTTCTCAAACAAGGCTACATAAAGCTCCTGCACTGAGACCGTTTTGTTGCCTTGCCTTGTTTCTCGGTCTAAACAAAAGTTATATCATTGTTACAGATTCCCTTGCCTTTATGATTGTAGTTGTGATAGCTTATACTGCATGAATATAAATGGAATGAACATATAGGAGGTAAATAGAGTTAAGGTTTTTCTTATGTGTTGATTTTGATGTAGGCATAGTGTTGTTCAGTGTTTCCAGAGATGAACAGCTATGCAGATGCTGGTACATCGCATACTGTGAACAAGATAAGAGAATGTGGCCAATTGTATTTTTGAATAATAGGGTTTATATTGCATATCCCAGCCACGGAGCCAGGACACAAGCCCGTGCCGGTCCCAAGCCCGGATAAATGGGGATGGTTGCGGCAGGAAGGGCATCCGGCGTAAAAACTGTTGCCAAACTAAAATGGATGTGAGAGACTCAAATTCGGATCATGACAATGGTCTGGAGAAGACTCACCCGTACCAGCGACCCGACCTAGTGGGATTAAAGCCAGTAGAGGAAGAAGAAGAAAGGTTTATATTGGATATTGAAAAATGTTGAGATTATGTATTGCATTTTTATCGACTCTGGATTGATATGCATATATTGCATCTATCTTTAGTCCTCACCTTTCCTATGTGCTGATGTGGAGGTAGTTAAGGATTAGAATTAAAAAGACCTTAAAATAAAAATGTTCATGAAGTACCATTATATGAGGTATTAACTGTACTGTTTGCTGTGCATAAATTGTTGTACTGTAATGCAGATGATACTGTCCATCTTCTATATTAACACTGTTTAGCAAATATAAAGGCACTATTTGTTTTTTTTTTCATAGGAGTTTCTCTTTTAAATGGTGGGGGAAATGCTGATGGGTGACATGTTCCACATTAAATGAACTTTTTTTTTTATGTCTCCATGAACAGTATATTCTCTGATCAATACTGATCAAGTCAGCACAAGGACATATAGGGGCAGCATGGATTTTATGTGTTAAGATCATCATTCCTACTGTACAGTGTAGCTTATTCTTCCTACTGCAAAGAGTTGCCCTGCCTGGTTGGTGTTGTTTTGTTTCCTTTCATTTAATTCCACCATCTGTTACCATGAAACTTTACCAACTGTGTCTGCGTAGGATCTTTACACAGATGGTGCTGGTCAGAGCTAGGGCAGAGATGTGAGAAAAGATTCAAGAACCATCTAACTAGCACACTAAGCCCTGGGCTACTTTGGTTTGCTTAATTTAGCATTTAAGTCCATGTTTATAGTTTATATTCTATGCTTATCTGAGGAGAGAGGGAGGATCATAGTTGGAGCATGGAAATTTAACTTGTGTATTACATCCATATTTTACACTGAACAGTACTTTTTGTACTGTTATCAATGAATGGGTCAGTTTGCTTTAGTCACTCCTCACCACAGTTTTTCATTACAGTGTGCCACAGAATACAGTGTGAAATAAGATAACAGAGATACTGTATGAAAATGCATGAGGTTACAAATGAAAGGTGTCCAAGCTGTCTTGAGAAACTGAACGCTCACAGTAAAATAAATGAACTTACGCAGACCTCCAGCACAGGCTCCAATTGCAAATACACATGCTCCAGAACATGGAGGCTTAAAAACAACATAAAGCTTTCACACATACAATGGCCTCTCAAATTATTGGCACCCTTTATCAAATGAAATAATAAATGTGTGCAATCAATAAAGCAAAAATTCAACTCAACCAATAGTAAAAAAAAAAAAAACCCAATAATAAAGTTTTTGTTTTGCTTTGGGGCTATTTTGTGGCTGGTAGTTCAGGGGCTTTTATGAATATTAATGTCATCATGAATTATGTTAAGTACATGATATTTCAGTTAAAAACCCCTGGTTGCTTCTGCCAGGAGGTTCAGACATGACCATAGATGAGCCAAACCGATCAAACCAGAAATGGTTAAAGGTACACAAAAATAATGTCTGAACCCTGCTGAAAGCCTGTGGTCAAAGTTAAAGTTGAACCATGATATAATCTTATTTATGGAGGACTGGACAAACATACCTGTGCAAGTGTCATTATAGGAAAAGAGTCAGTGTTATTCTCTCTAGGGCAGGTGTGTCTTATCCATTGGGGCAGGTGTTTAACAAATATTTATCACTATTTATATCAGCTGTTTAACAAATATTCATTTTAAAATATCAAGTCCTCAATCACAATTAGACAGATATAAGCCAATGTTATGTTGATTTGCTTTGTAGATGTTCCGCAATTGTACATCATTAAATAGCGTTACTAAAAAAGCGTTCCTATGATTGAATTTAATATATCATTTTTTTGAAGGATGCCAATATTTTTGGAGGGAATTATACGATATACACATTGGACATCGAACAGTCATCTATCTCTCTCACAGACACAAAAAACGAAACCAAGGGACATCTTCTCCGACCTTCATTTTCTTCTAGCTCTAGATTTAATCCCAGCAGCTCCGATCCCAGCATGTGAGTGGATATATCCCAAGCTGAATAACCACATTATGCCATGACTCTTTCAGCTTTCAGGCTACTAATGTGACTAGGATTGAATCTCCTTATTTTTCTGAAGCTTTGCCTAACTGGCCTGGGCTACAGGCTCACATTCCCTGTCTGCCCTCGCTTTCTTTCTATTATGTTCAGTAATTTAGGTGTCACTTTTTTTGCCACACTAACACACTTCTCACCATTTAAAGCCCACTTTAAAGAACCTTTTAACCCTAGTACTACTTATCACCTGAGAGACAAAGGAAAATAATGCACAAGTATGTCGGCCAGTGCTTTATTTTTCGTGATCTGTTTATTAAAATATTTTTTAAGCCCTGAACGACTCAACCCTGCTCCGCTTTTTCAGATTCAACTTCAGGAAGAAAGTGCAGGTTCTTGCACTTCATACATTTTTTTGGCACAGCAAATATCTATGTTTGTTCACAGGTGTGCCACAATTTTAAATAGATATGCAGGCATATCTATAGTGTCTCATCTATATAAAGCACAGATTCTCTTGGTGCTTAGATGCCACATAGCTGTTCAGACATGAACCAATTAATTGTATCCTAGCAACAGGAGTCAATATGTTTCTTAGCAACACTGTTTGGTGATATGTAGAAACTGCTTTTGAAGAGCCCTGTGCAGAACTCATGCAAACAGCATATTCCAGGCATAATATTAAGTATAGGCTGATCCCTGATATGTTGCATATGAATAGCGTTAAACTTAAAGCTAATTCACGCTAATGAGTCACCTTTAAATATGAAACTATTCAATTATGTTCGGACTTCCTTGTCATGAGTGTTTTGGAGCCAGCCTCTGTCTGCTTGTCTAGTGTTAACAGCTATTTTAAAATTTCTGCAATATGAATGGAAACCCTAGGCAAATCCCACTCCACAGATCAATTATTTTCCTCACAGATGCAAATACACTGGCTGTCTCAAATTACAGAACCTTTCATAGCCCTGGGTGTGTTTAACAACTGTTTCAGGAAGAGCTATAGAGGACAGGCCTGAAGTAGTGTTTAATGGAGAATCAGCTGCATATTGTCCATCATATTCAGCATATCAAAATCCTCTTTAAGTATTTAAAGATTCATCAAGTTAACAGAACATCTGATGATTCACTTTCTTTTCGGTCTATCTTTTTGTTCAGTTTGTTAATTAACATGTGAAAATCTTGGAATTATACCATTTGTCCCATTTGGCTCAGCCCTAATAATGAAAACAGAGTCACATTCATAATAAAGCAGTTCACTATATTACACCAAGGACATTGATGCTACTTCTGTAATATTTATCACACATGTGCAATGGTTATTTATAATGGACTAACCTATTCCCTTGGCAAAGAGGCATTCAGTCATTCATTTTCTTTCTGTGTGTGTGTGTGTGTGTGTGTGTGTGTGTGTGTGTGTGTGTGTGTGTGTGTGTGTGTGTGTGTGTGTG
>JAOUWY010000054.1:25596979-25607056 GCA_025728095.1 Prietella phreatophila | reverse complement strand
ATGCCAATATTAACACACAGGAAGCCAGAATTCAGAGAGAGATCTTGCGGGTGATTGGGACTCAGTCGAGCTGAATGGTCGTTTAAAAAAAAAAGGCACTGAAAGTTTGCCCCGCCCCTTCTGATTAATCGGAAAAAAATAATCAGCCAACTATTCGATTATGAAAATAATGGTTAGTTGCAGCCGTTGTAAATATCAGGAAATGAACATTTTAATTCTGATTTATTGTCTCGTTCATCTGTAGATGTCCAACTCAAATGTCTTCAGAATTGCCGTTTCAATACTTTTGGAGGGCTCTATATGTCATGCATTGTAGAAATGTTTTCTAGTATCGTGATATTTTCTGATATTCATAACACCACCCCTTCCTTATGTGAGTGTGGATTGAATAAGCGACGGTTCAGTGCTGGTTCTGGTTTAATGCTGCCTGTTGTTAAGGTAACATTGTAAGTTCTACACACATCCTGGTTTCAACATCTGTTCTCTTTTCTCACTGCTGTTTATAGGTACATGGGCATTGGACTGTCCGCCCAGGGGGTCAACATGAACAGACTGCCTGGTGAGTTGCCATCATTATATAGCTGTTATAACCATTTTATGGGATTCTATGCTATGAATTTAAAGTAACCAAAGACATCTTTGCAAATCCATGATGGTAGTAATAAAGTTGCTGCCTTCGAAATGTGCCTTGTTTGGCTTCTGGTTAGCCCACCTTGATTTCTATCGTTTAATTTGTTTGTGGTTTGGCATGGCTCTCATCCCCACCCTTTTCGTGTCATTGCTCTGTCTTCTCTGACCATCTCTCTGTGTCCCAGCTCAATGTCGGAACTGCTTTAAACATGCCCGAACATGAGCTGTAGGCAGAATGACCCTGGGCCTCTGCTTAACCACTCTTCCATCCAAAACAGCTCTTTGAGAATGCATGAAATATCATTACTCCAAATTTCCAAACAAGGCCTCAGTAGACAGGCATGTGTGCCAGGAGGAAATATTCTGTCAGCCAGTGGATTGGGTTTTCAGGCACAGACATGAGTTTTCTGATGTTATGGATGCTAAAAATGAAATGATATTATGTGCCGTGTTGTTCTTGCTAGACATTCGTGTGCCAGTCTTGTGGAATGCTTGTTCTATTGTGATGGTGTGTCTGTGGTTTATTAGCTTTGATGGGATTAACTTCATTGGATTGAGAGTAATTAAACAATTTAGTGGATTTGTATGTTTACTGTTTCTCAAACCATCCAATTAGAGCAGGTACCTTTTATCTTGTTAGCATTAGTATTCATAAATTGTATAACTATTTAAAAAAAAAAACAGTGCCTGTAAGTGTAGCTTGTTGGAGATCTTGAAATGTAGAGTAAACGCATGCTTCTCTGTCCTTTTGTCTTGAATCATTCTGCATTTGTTGTCGATCTGCCATGTTGTCACTTCACTAATCGCACCAGAGGGGGGACATAAAAATAAAATAAAAGTCTATAAAGGTCTGTGAAAGGCCTCTCTCGGCTAAATAATTTACCGAAGTGTACACGATTGCCCTCAACAAGCCACACTAGAGTTTAATCTATAGAAAACTGGTATGACTGAACACTGGGCAGATGTATTTAATGACACATTGATCGATTTTGCTACAGTATTGTTCAAGTGATTTGTTCGATCCGCTAAAATACTTCGCTGGGTCCACCGTTTGACGATCCCTGCTGTGCAGGCATAATGAAGCATCTTGAATAGTTTTGCCATGAATTATGGATAGAATCAGATCTTGAAGTCTAGGGAAAATATTATGTGGGGTGAAATATGATTATGAACTGTGTATATTGTTAGTAGTTCAGTGCATTAAACTTTTATGTAGTCACTCGTAGAAGGTAATGTCATTAAAAGTGCTGAGAAACAGCTTTGTATTTGATTTGATTGCCACCGCCCAACCCATGCCGACTTTCCCTCATCCTCTCGTACTGCAAATATCAGGGACTCTGGCGACTCATCCCAATTCCGTACATCATCGTGAACGAACATACGTCTGATTAAATCATTCGACCAACCCATCCATTTGTGGATGATAAACGCTGGTGCGAATCGATTTAATCCCCAGTAATTCGTAAAACTCGCATAGCATTTGTGATAGGAAAGACGTGCCTTGATCAGTCAGGCCGTCTTTCGGGATCCCGACTCTGGAGATAACATGGAAGAGTGCCTCCACAACATTACAGGCGGAGATATTATGTGTGGAGATATTGCAGCTTCTGGCTATCGCGTTGCATAGTCCACTAGAAGCAGCACAAAGCAATGCCCTCGTGCAGTTCTATCTAACGGCCGGACAAGGTCGATGCCAATTTATTCGAAGGGGACCTCGATTAATTGGAGTGGGTGCAACGGCGCTTTTGAGGTGGCTGGCAGATTCAAGAGCTGATATTCGTGACATGCTGTGTACCACCTGCGAACATCGCCGCGAATGCCCAGCCAATAGAAGCAGGCCATGAGACAGTCCAGGTTTTTATCCTAACCTAAATGTCCCACCAGCGGACTTGGAACCAACAACTGGATCGTTTCTGGAGTGTCACTGGATATAGCCTATATAAAATAATTTTGTCCCCCAGATTAGTGGATAGGTGAGGCAGGGAATTAAAACCACGTCCACTATATGGTTTTGTCCCCGAAATTTTATGACGAGCACCAGCAGATCTCCATGCACACACCTCACCTTCACAAAATGTGCTTTTCCCAATGCCTCACCTTGAACCAAGTGTTGGTGAATAGAGGTCTGGTTACATCCCGAATCCACCAATGTGTGGTATGTACCCCCTTGAACGATCACTGGTATGCACTATGTACCAGCTCGATCGGGGGCAGCCTGTGGCTCGTCGGGGATCCAGACCAACGCTCCCACCTCTATCATGTGGCTGGAAATGCCCAGGTTCCAAGCAACGCCCACACGCCAGGCTTTACTCCCACATCTGCAGTTCGGATTCACCCATCTGGGGGAGAGAAGAGGTAGACACAGGGAAAGGGGAAAGCACAGGTTAGGGGAGTGAGTCTCAGTGATGTGGGTCCCCGTCTCCATGAAGCAGGTATGGGGAGACACGGGGTAGTCCAGCATATTGGCGACCGGTAGCTGCTGGGCCGCGAGTTGGCTTCGCATACCAGAACAGAAGCAGCAACGGGTGAGCCGGCCAGTGACCCTCTGGCCAAACCCCGCACTGCTATGGAACACTCATACAGTTCCAGGAAAGCTTCTGGGTCATCCTGCGTACTCATCTTGGTGTGGGCGTAGCCACGGCGGCCGCGGCTGGAATACCAGCCTGCACCTGCCGGCCCATTGTCTGGGTGTTGAGCAGGTCCTTTATCCGCTGCTCCTGGTTGCGACATAACTGGAGGAGGGCCTGATGCTGGGTGTGGTGGAGGTTAGCGAGGGACATGATGAGGTTGGCCAGCGGTGAGGATTCCATGTCTGCATCTCTCTCAGCTCCTGGGTTTCGGCACCAATGTAACGGGCTTTGGGTACTCTGTAAGAATGAGGAGGCAGGCTTGAGACAACTCGAGGGTGCTTTTATTTTTTATTTCACTTTAAACTTTCACGCACACACACACACACGCGCGCGCACACACACACACACGCACGCACGGCTTTGTGCTGTTTCCTCTCTCTGTCTCTCTTGAGCCCTTTTTATCCTCACATCTTCTCAATGCAACATAGAACGTTCATTAATAGAATTCCCCTTAGGGGCACATTTCTAACCACTCGCTTTCTCCGGCTCTGCCCTCCATTCACAAATGTAATATTCATAGATTGTGTAACTATAAAAAATTTGTTTTATGTTTTTGAAAAGGGTGGAGGAATGTGACACACACAGTAGAAGAGGTGTTTTGGGTAAAGGGTTTCCTGTACTTCCATGCCAAGCTGTGGCCTGTCACTTGCCTCATGGTTTCTCCATGGAATCTGGAACAATCTGGAGTGCTTCTCCTAATTCTACATTGACTAGCTGAATGAGAGTGGGTGTTTATGCAGCAGTCTCTCCCTCCGCTCCTCTTTGTTCCAGAGCATTTGGAATATGATTGAAGCGTAAACATGAGGTTTTGTCTGCAGTAGTTTGCTGTTGGCTTGAGGTAGAATTCTAGTATAGCTACCAGTTTCAATGCACAGCTGTGTTTGTAGAGGTCTTATTTACAGCTCGGTTTACATTTTATGTCTATGTTTAGTATCAGTGGTTAATCCTGATCCGTTCTCCAGCTCCGAACACTAATACGCACAGGGACAACACCAGGACATAGCGCATACATATCACATATGGTATATAGAGCTGCACGTTTATGGCCAAAATAAAAATCATGATTATTTTGATCAATATTGAGATCTCGATTATTGATCATGATTATTCATTGATTTTAGGGGCAACATATATTTTTTTGCACTTTCACATTTAAATGAACAGACCGCTGCTTTCACCTCCATGTTATGCTGCATTCCTGCTAATGTACAAATCTTTGCATCATTAGACTAGTCCTTAAAGTGCGTCATCCCGTAGACACAAAACATAAATAAAAGTGTACCCAAAATATAGGATAAGTGAAAATAAAAATGCCATCAACCAAAAGAAAATATACAACCAAATGAAAACAATTCAGGCGTATGCAGAAAAGACAATACCAGTGTTTACAGGAGGAGAGACGCAGCCAAATCACCAATGGAGTGGTGCAGGGATGACGTCGTTTTTTTACCGGAACCCATAAATTAGCATCACACTGGTTCCCTCGACGGAAACCCAATAGGATTTTCCCATAGGTTTTTGGATCAAAAAAAGTTTACAATACTAACATGTTTTGTCCATGAAGATAACTTACTACAAACTTTTAGGACGTTTGAAGCCTAAATACAATCGGCAGAAATAAAAACCTATAAATATATATAGCTATTATATGCTATAAACAAACTACACCATGGTCGCTCGACTTCAACCGTCAGCTTCACCAAGCTTCCGACAACTTATCCAAACTTGATTTAAAAACATTCTCCATAATACGGATTTACTCTGCGGACAATTTAGACACGCCAGTCAGCCTACCATGCAGGTCTTTGGACTGGGGGAGGAAACCGGAGTACCCGGAGAAAACCAACGCAGCACGGGGAGAACATGCAAACTCCACACACACACACACACACACACACGGGGTTCGATTCCCGCCGGACCCTGGAGGTGTGAGGCAAACGTGCTAACCACTAAGCCATCGTGCGCCCCTAAAGAGCATATGTTCAGAGATATGTATTGTTTTACGCAATCAATCTGTCAGTCACATTCCAATATTTTTGCTTGCCCGTAAATTGGGTGGTCTGATGCAAACTGTGCTATGTTCCATGTTTAACAGATCTACATATGAATACCGGGAAATAAAAGCTTTAATCCTGCACTCTCTTCTCATATTCATCTTTTGATCTCAAACCTAATGTCTTCAGTGTACAGCAAAAAAATATAAAATAATTATTGGCCTTGCTGTTCCAGTAGTTTCAGAAGGGACTGTGCATACACTCACCGTCCACTTTAAAAGGAATACCTGCACATTTATGCAGTTATCTAATCAGCCAATCTTTTGGCAGCAGGACAATATATAAAATCATGCAGATACAGGTCAGGAGCTTCAGTTTCTGAATTTTCCCAGAGATCTACAGTTTATAATACGCAGACCAGCCCATCTGGCACCCGTAACCATGCCACGATCAAAGTCACAGGGATCACCTTTTTCTTCATTCTGATGCTTGACGTGAACATTAACTGAAACTCATTAAGTTGTCCATTGTGCTGCTGCCACATGATTGGCTTACACGAGCAGATGTAACGTTCTTCCTATTAAAGTGGACAATGAGTGTATGTACATACTTACAAAGCTATGGCCATACCTACATACCTTTTTCAGATGTGTATTATTTGTACGCTCTTGTGTGTGTTGTCTTACGCCCTTACCTTATAGTGTATACTCTTATTATCTGTACTGTACAGTCTATTTATAGTTTTGTTACGTAGCCTTTGGTGATGCCGCATGTCATTTAACTGCACCTATGAATGAGCGTGTGACAAATAAAGCTCTGAATCTTGAGTAGTTCTGGTATCTCAAATAAAGGGTCTATTGAAACTTGATGATGATTGCATTATATGCGCATTGCTGTTACTGAAGAAGAGCGATGATGTCATCTGTATGTACTGTATGTGAATGTTTGCAGGTGTGTCATGTCTGGAGCCACTAACATTGAGGGAATGATGAACATGGCTTTATGTTTCTGTCAGTGCTCCTCTACAGATTAATAATCTAATACCTCACAGTTCAGGCACGACCCATCTCGCTCGTTTTTCTGTTTCTCCATTTTTTAAAAATTTTTTTTATCCCAATCTGTCTGTCCAATCTGCCTCTCGGCATAGCTTTTAAGCTGGTAGAATGTTAGTGCACGGTGATGCCAGACTGCTCACACACCACCATATGTGACGCCTAAGCCTGGAATGAACAAGTCATTTTGGAATTGTCTGAAGTGAACAGTAAGTGTTGCACGGAGCTGAGTCACTCATTGTGGCCTGTGCGGATCTCTGTGTGTATCGTCTGATGCCCCTTGTGGCCGGATTAGGTATCTCGCGCTTTATTTTTGAATGGCTGAAATAGTGAGGCTGAATTGGTGTGAATTTCCTTTTAGCTTGTCCCTGATCTCTTTCTTTTACACCGAGGAAGATCATGAGATGTCTGATTATTGTTATTTATCTTTCCTTTCAGGCTGGGACAAACACTCCTACGGTTACCACGGTGATGACGGGCATTCCTTTTGCTCCTCAGGGACCGGCCAACCATATGGGCCCACCTTTACGACGGGTGATGTGATCGGCTGCTGCGTGAACCTCATCAACAACACGTGTTTCTACCCTAAGAACGGACACAGCTTGGGTAACAGAGCAAAAATGCTACCTGTCCTGTCAGAACAAAAACCTGCTGACTACGCATATACAGTAGTCGTGACCTTTTGGCTCAAAACCTGCGGAACTTGAAAACTTTTTTTTTTTTCGTTTTGTTTGTTTGGTTTTAGTGGATGTTCATCTGTCTTTTTTTTTTTTTCTTCTTCTTCTTCCTTCCAGGTGTGGCGTTCACAGACCTCCCGGTAAGTTAAACGTTGATCAGACTTACAGGCTCATGTACCGAGAGAGTTTGTTTTCACTTCCATACCTTTTGGAATGCTTTGTTGTCCAGGTTGAAAGGGTGGTAACGTGCGTGGCTGAGTTCTTTGCTTGGAGTGTATGATTAATGTGATGAGGTAGTGATCCATGTGTAGTGACTCAGTAACTAGTGTGAAAGTGTGATCACAAAGATGCAAACAATAGCTATAATCTCTATGTATCCTCTTATTTTGGTTTTTTCTTTTTTCTTCAGCCCAACCTGTATCCTACAGTAGGACTACAGACTCCTGGAGAGATTGTAGATGCTAACTTTGGCCAGCATCCTTTTGTGTTTGACATCGAGGACTACATGAGTGAGTGGAGGGCAAAGATCCACAGCATGATCGCTCGTTTCCCCATCGGAGAGCGACTCGGAGAGTGGCAGACAGTGCTGCAGAAGTGAGAACCCATTTTTATAAGTATTACATCATCAGACTTACTGTGTTATAGTCTCACATTTATATGTACACCATCATGCACAGATTAAACCATGTATTTGCCCTCTTACTGTACAATTTTCTCTATAATCTATCATCTCATTTATATGCATTTGGGTGACTCATGGTCCGTAGAGTGCAGTTCTGTGATCAGGTTTTGGCTCTCCAGTTTAGCCTCACCGGGCATGTATAGCTATGCTGTTAACTCATCCTGGGTAATGTTGCACCTCTCTCTCTCTCGGGCAGTCCTATCTGAGTTTGTTGTGTATATCATTTTGTGGTGCTAAAATCATACAGCTACAGTTGTACTGTATGCCCCAAATTATAAAATGTTGCATTTGGTGGCTATTTGTGTAGACACACCTTCCTTGTTGCTACGCTCGTTGACCCTTTGATCATCTAAATCTACCATATGAGTGCACGGTATAGGTCTAATTTAAGCCCTGTTTTTATTCACAGTGTGTTCCCCTGTACCCCAACCATCAATCTAAAATGTAGCTTGGCTCATAATCATAGATTTTGGTAGGGCAGGACATTAATAATGACATAGCCTCAAACTAAATTCTAAGTGTTATTGACCACTGTGCAGTAATTCTTTTTTTGCGTAACCCTGTAATAGACAGTTGAGCATGAACAGCATACAGTCACCAACATATAGACTAGAAGCTCATTTTGAGTGGTTTTAGACAGGAGCGTTAGCTGGACTGTTAATCATCTGGGGCTGAGCCCAGATACTTCTCCAACTCATTTGTTTAAAAAAAAAAAAAACCCAAAAAACAAAAAGAACTAACGGACTGTATGAGCTAGCGTTTGGCAGAACTGAGAGCTGTGAGCCAATAAGACACGCATATTTCCACGCATTTTCCTGTAAACTCTGTCCGATTGTTCTCGCCTCCTTTCACTGAAGATCTAGAATCACAACACCGGCGCCTTCTTTTACTGATGTTCAGTTACGTAGTGAACAACCGCTCCTAGAGGAATATTATTTGAGACTAAAGAAAGAAATCTTCAGGGCTACAGCTCTGAAAGTCCAGGCCAGGTTACACCCCTAGTTTTAGACATAACTTTGTTCAGCTGTGTTTGATGTAATGGCATTAACCAGGGCGGAGATTTTTCAGCAACATTTCCAGCCCAACCATCTCAAAAACAACAAAAGATACCTGAAACTAGCCACAAATATTTGGCTATCGGAAAACGTAGACCATTTTCCTTCTTTTTTTTTCCTCAGCCTTTGCATGGGAAACGAGGATTTTGGATGTACGGATATAATTCATATCTCTTATTTTCCCCTCTGCCAATCTTGAAATATGTCTTACAGTAGAAATGGTTCTGTATATCATACACACTGTGTGCGCAATACACACTGTATTTCAGAAATGTATTCGATTTAATTAAGATCTGCTCTAAACGAGATCTTTGCATCCATGGGGTATTTTTTAACTAGTACAGTCTTGCAAACCTGCCATTAACGGTCTCCTTCCTTGTGCATGAGGAAGCACAAAACCTGTCCCAAAGTGGGGCAATGAGCATGCTGCCCCACGATTGCGCAAGATCTAAAAAGATGAGCAGATCAATGGAACATTTGGCTTATGTATGTCAAACAGTGACGGTCAGTCAAAATAGGTCATTGGTATTTTAGCGGAATTTAAAATGTATGGGGTTGTGAATGAGCACTTGATGAAGATTCATATTTATTGAATGGCTGAATCGAGCCCCTAGTTTCTGGAGTGCGGCTGTGGGGATTTGCGCTTGTTCAGCCACAAGAGCATTAGTGAAGTGGCCTGGAACACAGTCAGCATTCTGGTTCATCCCAAAGGTTTTCAGTGGGGTTGAGGACAGAGCTCTGTGCAGGCTACTCGAGTTCTTCTACACCGACCTTGGCAAACCATGTCTTAATGGACCTTGCACGGCCATGCTGGAACATGTTTATGCCCCTTAGTTCCAGTGACGGGAAATCTTAACGCTACAGCACACAAGACATTCTGGACAGTGAGCTTAGAACTTTGCAGCAACAGTTTGGGGAAAGGACAACATGTGGCTGTGATTATCAGGTGTCCACAAACCTTTTGCAGTATGTTATTTATATATGAGCGTACCAAGCACAGCCGTGAAACTAACATGATGGTAGATATTTCATCAGCAGTGATGATGATGTGCTTTTAAACACTGTAAACGTATACAGTGGTTATAAAAAGACTACACACCCCTGTTAAAATGGCAAGTTCTTGTGATGGAAAAAATTGAAACCAAGATAAATCATGTTTTAAATTTTAGTGGTTAGCATGTTCGCCTCACACCTCCAGGGTCCGGGGTTCGATTCCCGCCGGGGTCATGTGTGTGCTGAGTGTGCATGTTCTCCTCGTGCTGCCCAGGTTTCCTCCGGGTTACTCCGGTTTCCTCCCCCAGTCCAAACACATGCATGGTAGGCTGATGGGCGTGTCTAAAGTGTCCGTAGTGTATGA
>JAOUWY010000054.1:25286662-25299134 GCA_025728095.1 Prietella phreatophila | reverse complement strand
TGCTCGATATATCGCTTTGCTTATTGTAAGTCGCTTTGGATAAAAGCGTCTGCCAAGTGAATAAATGTAAATGTAGGTAAATTAGTAAATAGAAGGACCATACTTGTTGGCTGTCAGAGGCATCGATGTCATTGGCGTCAATTTCTGCTTGTTTAGATGTGTATGAACAGCAAAAAAAATATCACGGATTAATTTTCGATTTGGACCGTTGTAAAATATGGAAATAAAATCAGGTTTACACACATGCGACTTCATATGTGTAACCTGATTGTCATCTTGATTTCATGCAGGTGGGAATTTCTCGTGTTATTCTGAAAAACAATGCAACAAGATTATATAATACGTCCAAACCCGGTCACAAGGATGTACCTTGTTCATGTTCAAGCAGTGCATGTTGGTTAAGGTGCAGCAAAACCTGGCAACAAAGCTGCACTTTGTGCAAATGAGTGCGGCCACTGCTTTGCGTTTCGCTAATCTGGCGAGGGCTTCACAAAAGGATGGCTTTTTCCTTTCTCTATTAACAAATCTGTCAACACCATAGAAGCACCCAGTGATGACAAGAAGTGTGCGCGTATACTTCCGGTTAAAAACTAAATAACGCTAGTGTTCCATTTGAGACGGTACTACCCTTCTAAAGTTCATACGCTAGATGGTAGAGTACACAGTGCATACTGTAAGTGTGTAGTACGCCATTTGGGACACAACTGGTCTGTACACTCCGGTGCAGTTTTCCGAACAGAAGTAACACATCGAGTAAACGTACCCCATGCCGTACGCAGACCAACCAATCAATAATGACGTTCGTTGACGGTGATGTTCATAATCAATTATTATCGCTTAGTTGTTGCAGCTGTAAACATCATGCAGACTGGATAGTTTCACAAAGCGCTTCAACGTGAATCAGAATGACTTGTGCATCAAGCAAACAACTGTATTCATGCAAGACTCTCATTGCTCAGACTAAAAGAGAAATAATAAGGGAGGAAAAAAGTTTAATGGAGTCATGTGATGCTTTAAAAAAGTTTGTAAAAGTTCATTATTTTGTTTATTGGGTGTAATAGAATAGGCTAACATGCTTTAATGTTCAAAAACGCGTTCTTTTTCCGAGATTGTCCCAGCAAAATCGCCCCGTTTTTCAGGAGTAGCCTTTGTGTATAGTCTGTGTCGTACTCTCCCAGGTTCAGGAAGCTGTCCTCTGTAAAATGCGCTGTGCACCAGCAAATTTTGGGTCATACTGCAGTATCCACAGATTCCTGTCTTGTCTGTTTTCAGAAGGCCAAACAAAGGAGTTTTGCTTTTGTATTGAAACACAGCGTCTCTACAACAAGCCGACAACACAGTTCACTGAAGCCGCACCTTTGGGTGGGGTCATGCTGATATTTCTAATTGTGACCTAGACGTTTTCAGAAGTAATATCTTGGACTTGGATCGAGGCATTTTAGGCAGGTCTGGAGCAGTGTTCTCTGCAGGAATAAATCCCTTTTGGAGAGACTATCGATCAGTACGTTTACATGGACAGCAATATTCCGATATTAACCTGATTAAGACAATACTCTGATTAAGAAACTAGCATGTAAACAGCAATTATTAATTACCTTAATCAGTCATACTCGAAGTAAAAACAAATCGTATTAAATCGAGTTTTCCTATTTTAGTCACGTTATCGAAGTGCATTACAGATATGTAAACTCCTTAACTACACTGTTAACGCCGTGTGAGAGTTTTCACCACATTTTGTGACAGGACACGTACACACACGGCAGTGGCAGTGCTCAACTGTTTTACGGCAAACAAGAGCACTGCTGCGTCTGAAACCGCGTACTCCGAATACTTGTATTTCGGCTACTATATAGTAGGCAAATATGCGGTTTGGGACGCAGCCCACGTCTTCAAGCAGTCGTCTATTTGCACGTATCGCATGACATATAATAAACTGCACTTGAAGACTTGAAGCTTTCGTAAAATGAAAAATGAAACCCCCAGAACTGTATACGGTACCATGACGAAGACCAACTGTATGTCGATATGTGAAATTCTGGAGGGAACGTCGGACGGCGTGGCGCGGTGACGTAATGACGTGACTTGTTAATCGATCTATGCTCTAGAACATGTAAAACGGGAACATTGTATATTCTGTAACCGACTCATGTAAACCCCTTAATCACAAGATTGTCTTATTCAGAATAAGGTCAATAATTAGATTACTGCTGCCCATGTAAACACAGTCAGTGCGCTTTGTAACTTTTGCAGGTCTTATACTTGCACAAACAGATACATTGCACTAAAGGAGAAGGAAAACATTAAAAAGCATCATATGACCCCTTTATATAGTAATATATATTATAGATTTGAGTATATATTTGTTCCTTTCCCACACGAACACTTGCACTTGAGTTTCCATCCATAGTCCTGTAGATACTAACCTGTAACAAAGAATTCGAATAGTCTGTATTGTCAGCTGTTTCTCCGAGGCTTGCCGAGCACAATCACTAATCTTGTGTGAAAAGACAGCGTGCCTTATTAACATTATTTAACTTAAGTCTATTTAGTGGCTTAGCAATTTGACATGAATTGCAACCAAATGAAACAAACTAATTGCGTCTTGTTTCGCTTCTAGCCACAATCGTTTTGTTGGTCATGTGGAGCAGTTGCGGAGAATGAGCTGTTCAGACTGGTATCAGATATAGGCCGCATTAAAAGGACATTGTGCACAACCTTACCAAAAAAAAATCTGATTTGATGATAAACTGCAGTTGAGCACTTAGGCTTTGAATGACATTGAAGATCTAGTGCGTCAGCAGTGACTCGGCATGTAACGTTAGCCACTCCGTATTTCACTTGCTTACACAGGACACAGCAGAAAGGAAATCAATCATAGACAGGAAGTGCTTGCATGATACTATTTTAGCAGGTGTGTGTATGTGCGCGTGCATACAGAGATTCAAGGTTGTTTTTGGGGGGCTGTAACGAGTGGTATGAAGTTATGTTATCTGTGCCGGAAAAGTGATGCAGATAAACTGACTTGTTTTTTGAAGTGCATGTTTATTTGCCCTCTGTAAATGAAATATGGAGCCTGATTTCATCATTACTAATATGCATGCATGTGCAGGAAAGCATCATGGTGGTATTGGACTGGATGTTTGGAGAAAAGTTAAAGCAACTAGTTCCAGTGCCATCCATCAAGTGCTAGGACGGTGTTGAGTGTTCGTGCGTGTCTGAGGTTGTGTCAGCGTCTGATAAATGTGAATGTGCCATGTTGTACGTAAACTGTTTTTGCTCATGTTTCTGTACTAACACTGGCTGTGTACCGTATAGACACCAACAGTCGGTAAATGATCCGGTATCGCTCACTGTCATGCATTGAGTCATTCTTTAAGCTCAGTTGCTGTGATGCACTACATTTACGGTGGTGCTGCAATTAACAATTATTTTCATAATCGATTACTTGGCCGATTAATCAGATGGGGGCAAACTTTCAGTACTTTTTTTTTTTTCCATTTATTTAAAATACAATCCACAAGCATAAAATTCAGACTAAAACTTTACACAACCGTTTGTCCAATTATATGAGACTGAAAAGAACACACACACACATACGCGCACACACCAGAATGTATATTATTCATCCAGGACTGTAGTTTAATTCGGTGCTTTTTGTGCATCCAGAAAAATAATGCATAACTACTTATATATAATATAAACTAATACATAAGTTTATATAACGTAATAGTATGTATGCATTACTTGTTATAAAAGGCAATGTTGATATGAACAGTAAACTGAAGAAAGTCATTGTTAGTGACTCTGGGTATCTGCTAAAGCATGCGGCGTCACATTACGTGCGCGTGACGTCATGCGCCATCGACTAGGAAGCAGAAATATAACAAAACGATTATTTATTCTTCTACTTTTCCGTGTTGAGTAAACCGCGCAACCGAACAAATCTGAACGAATCATTTAACTGAACCGTCATTAAAAGACTCTTCCATGCTTCCATCTGTGGTATTGTGTCTGTTCCTTTAGGTATGTGGAGAGGAAGAACTTCTTGGAGAGGGTGGACCAGCGGCAGTTTGAGCTGGAGAAGAACGTTCGACTTAGCAACATGAAACGATGACCAGAATGGACAAAGTGCATCCAGTAACATGCATAACACAAAACCGTGGACCGTTCACTCTGTTGCATTGTTTCTGTCGCAGCTCTGTTAGCACGTACCTCTTAGCTCAGATTTAAGTCCATGCGTCACTCATGGCTGGTCTCGTCTCCTGTGCACTGAAATGTTTCTTCTGAGAAAGAGTCAGATTTACGTACATGTAGTGTAGCATGTGTATTAGATCAGCCAAGACATTACTGATGTCCAAGTTTTGCTTACCATCGTAGGCTATTTTATATATCTATAGCATAATAAAATTCTAAATAGTTAATCTACCAACTGCAGTTAAATCTCTTTCCCAAAGTCTTAACTTGTCATGTGACTGTTATGGTCATCCCCATCACCCCCAGTATCTTGTTTTATCTATATATCAGAATATCTATTTTTGGGAATTGATTCTTTATAAATAATGTTTCGTAGCTAATAAGTGAGGCATGGTTGTCATGATTTCAGTATACAATTATAAATCATGCTCGTCACTTCCCTTATAGCCCCAGTGCAGAACTAATCAAAAGAAATTTGGTCATCAAAATGTCTTGGCTGCAGTTCACCCAGTGGCTTACCATCATGTAAAATGCGAAGGTCACACAACCATCACTGGCACAAAAAGACAAATGTTGTTAGACATCAATATCTCTGCAGGGCTTCATGCTTTCCTTGGGGTAGCGCACAGGATTTGGCACAGGACACTACGTGAGGAGTGTGTTCAAAGAGAACAGATACTGAACTACTCGTGGCAGGGTGACTAGATCTAAGAAACGTTGAGAGACTAGATTTGTTGAAGATAAAACCGTTACCTAGGCTGTAATTATTAGTCTTTATTATTAGAACAGTTTTAGACTCTGCAAGACATGTTCTTGTCATTCTTTAACTCATCTGGTGTTTAAGCTTTTTTTTTTTTTTTAAAGGTGAGTTATGTATGTTCCAGAATGAAAACCATAAAAAAAGTGCATTTTGGATTCACAGGACTAGAGCAGGGATCCCCTGCTGACTTTCACTCTCTGACAGGAATAAAAGACCAATGTTATGTACTATTGCTCGAAATGAAAAAGCTACGTATAGTCCAAGACCTTCAGGGCTGTTTACAGGATAAACAAAAGGAGTGCTGTTTGTCTGTTTCTATTTGCATGTTGTTTCTCTTTTGCCTTGTTAAAGTTGGATGGTAATGCCACATCTTGTGCTGTAAATGTCTTTGATAATAAATCAAATCCTCTGGTTTGATTTTATTTTATTCTCTCAAAAGTCAACCAGCTCTTATTTGGGTTTCTTATTAATTAATTACTCTGGACTGTCCTCAACGGAAAGGGCAGTGTCATAATGGGAAATGGCAAATGGTGCACTTGTATAGCGCTTTTAGCCAAAGTGCTCTTTACACTGTGTCTCATTCACACACACTCACACACCAATAGTAGCAGAGCTTGCCATCGGGAGCAACTTGGGGTTCAGTGTCTTGCCCAAGGACATTTCGGCATGTGGAGTCATTGAACCGCCAACCCTACGATTAGTGGACAACCCGCTCTACCACCTGCACCACAACCACCCAATAATAGTTTCTTCAGACTGTTTCATCATACCTGCCATGTACAACAGATACCCCGCCCCATGTGCTCTGTGCCTGTTCAGCATCCCAAAACAAATTCTTGTCAATAGGATTTCTCAGTCATCTTTGTTCTCTCCATTGCAACATATCCCTCAATCATCTAAGCTCCACTCCATTGTATAGCATGTTCCTGTTCCTACTTTAGATTTGACATTGCATATACTGTGCTTTACTAATGAGCTCCGAGCAGCTCCCCTCATTTAGACTGTTTTTAGATGATTAACAGGTTAAACTCTGATATTAATACCACTCATTTCAACCTTGTTTGCCACATGGTACAGTTTTATGTACAGTTTAAATGTCCACTCACCATCCACTTCGTGCAATTATCAGCCAATCATGTCGAAGCAGCACAAAGCATACATTTTGCAGATACATATTGAGCAGCTCAGATATGATGGTGCAAAGCCATCTATTGAGCTGCAGTTCTGTGGGCAGAAATGGGTTCTTGTTAAAGGTCAGAGAAAAAGGGCCAGGCTTGGTTCATGCTGACGGTTCAGACTCACGCTATATAACCAGAATCAGCCAAACAAAACAAAAACCAAGCATTTCAAAGCACCCAACATGCCAGCTATTGAGATGGATGAGCTACAGAAGCAGAAAGCCACATCAGGTTCCATTCCTTTAGCCCAACAACAGGAATCTGAGGCTACAATGGGCGCAGGCTCACTGATACAAGGCAGTTAAAGGAGAAGCATCGCCTAGTCTTTTTCTGATCTGTTCTGCATATTGAGATTCTGTTCCGCTCATCACAGTTGGAAAGTATGGTCTGGTTATTCTCCTCTAACCTCTGTCATCAACCAGCTGTTTCAGTCTGTAAGAAATACCACTCGCTGGATGGTAAACGCAGTGAGAACTCTAGAGACTGTTGTACATGGAAATCTCAGGAGATCAGCAGTGTCTGAAATATTTAGACCATGGTTCACCAAAGCCACGTTTTTCCTCGTTCTGATGTGAAGAACATCTTTTTTTTTTTTTAAGTTTCATTTTTATTGAACATTTCTGCTGAACTTCTGATGAACATTTCTACAGAACATTTCTGCTAAACATTTCGATTGACCGCTACAGCTAAATATTTCAACCATTTCTAGCACATGTTCTAATGAACATTTCTAATAACCATTTCTGCTGAATAATTCTAATAACCATTTCTGCTGAACAATTCTAATAAACATTTCTGCTAACCATTTCTGCTGAACAATTCTAATAACCATTTCTGCTGAACAATTCTAATAAACATTTCTGCTAACCATTTCTGCTGAACAATTCTAATAAACATTTCTGCTGAACATTTCTGCTGAACAATTCTAATAACCATTTCTGCTGAACATTTCTGCTGAACAATTCTAATAACCATTTCTGCTGAACATTTCTGCTGAACATTTGTAATAACCATTTCTGCTGAACATTTCTGCTGAACAATTCTACTAAACATTTCTGCTGAACAATTCTAATAACCATTTCTCCTAAACATTTCTGCTGAACAATTCTAATACACATTTCTCCTAAACATTTCTGCTGAACAATTCTAATAACCATTTCTGCTGAACATTTCTGCTGAACAATTCTAATAACCATTTCTGCTGAACATTTCTGCTGAACAATTCTACTAAACATTTCTGCTGAACAATTCTAATAACCATTTCTGCTGAACAATTCTAAAACATCTCTGCTGAACAATTCTAATACACATTTCTGCTGAACAATTCTAATAACCATTTCTGCTGAACATTTCTAATAACCATTTCTGCTAAACATTCCGAATAAGAACATCTGAAGAACATCTTAACTGAATCTCTTGACCGGTTTGTTTATGATTTGATGCTGTGCACTGGTAGCACATGATTGGTTGAGTGGATAATTACAGGACTGTAAAGGTGTTCCTAATAAAGTGGCTGGTGAGTGCATAAATTAGTTCAAGAGAGAAATATTTCCCAGATATCCTCTTCTCCCTCACTCCTAACACACACGGCTATATCTTGCTTGGACCCATGGCACTGTTTTCTCCAGACATCATCTGATCTCTGGGGATGTATCCGTAGCATTTTACTGAAAAATATTTGTGTTGTTTACGAAGCTTTTCCCTTCTACCTCATTACTGAATGGACATTATGAATGTTTACTTCCATTTTACTGGAACTCACGTGGAGCCACAGTCAACATTTTATCTCCTTGAACATGTAATTGCATACCGTGGCACAGTGCTCTCTCTCCCTCCTCTCCACATGTCTTAGCAGAGTGTGTCCTTTTCTGTACGAGTGGATGGATGTGCTACACATGAAAACGCAAGCTGCTTTAATACCCGTGGTGCAAGTGTGTGTTGTCTGTCTGTGCAGGTGGGGTGGATTGTGTTCTGTGCATTAATCTCCCCACTTGATGACTCTCCTCCCACTGCTGCTCAGTAGCCTGTGCTCAAAATGGCCTCCTGCTCAGAGAAGAGAGAACCTGAGAAATCAGAGATCATTTTCACACCCACTCTGACACCTGTCGCGTACATGTACGAAAACAGAACACAAAAATAACAGTCTTTGCCACATGAAGGGCATCCGTGCTTATACTTACTGTATTTGTGAGCTTTTACAGCTGTAGCCAATCAACTACATCCTCATCGTTATTCAGACTCATCTTGCCATTCCTCTCTCGTGTTCTTACACTCAATTAATCAATGCACATATGCATAAACGAAGATTTTCTGTGCACTAGATGGAAAACACAAAAGAAATGATTCTGCTTCGGAGTTAGTTCATGTGCCAGATGTGTTACAGTTGAGCAAGCTTAAAACATGACACAAAAACCCATTTATGATCAATCGTTAGGGAAACCTTTGGCTCTTGAAGTCATGAGCAGGTTTTGTCATTGTCATCCTCTGCCCTGTTGAATTGTCGCCCCTATTTCCAACATAATATAAATGGTAAATGTGCACTTATATAGCACGCTCATCCAGAGCACTTTACACTGTGTCTCATTCACCCATACAAATGGTATCAGAGCTGCCATGCAAGGTGACCCGGCGCAACTTGGGGTTCAGTGTCTTGCCCAAGGACACTTTGGCATGAGGAGTCATGCAGGCTGGGAATCGAACCGCCAACCCTACGATTAGTGGACAACCCGCTCTACCAACTGCGCCACAGCCACCCCGATGTGCTCTTGAATGTCAGGAGCTGAGCTGCTCTCCATGGAGACTTCTGCGAGAATCCCCTCACTTTTTTTTTTTTTTTACATTCATACATACAATTTCTCAACATTCCACATCCATACAACACCCCCCCCCCCTTGTTTATGTTTGTTGCTTTTGCTTTGAGTATTGACCTCGGTCTTGATTTTTAGTTTAAGTTTTTTTTGCTTCTTTCATTATTATTATAATTTTATTATTATCCTAAACCTTTTTCCATCATCTTCTTCTCCTCCTTCTCATTCGCTAACTCTTTCTTCTATTTTCCTTTACTGATGTTTTCCTCTTCTTTTTTTTGCCTTTTCTTTTCCTTCCCTGCGTCTCTTCTCCTTTGAATCCGGCCCATTATGTCAGATAGTGTCACTATTGAAGAACCAGGAAGGGTATGCTTGGGGAAGAGCATTTCAATGAATGTGCATATAGAAATTGGAGTCATATAGCCCAACACTGTGAAGTCTATATATTGTGTGTCACACTGGATTTGATGATCTTTACATGTACAAAGAAAATCAATACTGCAGGAGTGAAATGCTCAGGTTTAGACACTTGTTCCCTCTCTACAGTGACTTGTAGCCAGGCAGAATGCCCGATGTATATTTGGCACCCACTTTACCTCCAAGCATGTGTAACTGTCCATCACCAGGGCAAGGCTTCAAATGAGAGCTGGACCCACAGAAATAGACAGGAGCTTGGAGAGGATAATTATAAACAATCACCATAAAGAGAGCCTAAAATAACACAGGTAAAATATTCCAAATGCCAATAATCTGCCACCTGCCACTGGATAAACAACACATCAGGGTTGTAACGGTGAAGTGGTCTTCTGTTAGAGTCGTGGTTCTAGCACCTTTATTTAGAACACAGATGAAGTATGAAAGGAAATTTACTTGAACTGGGCTGTTCTGAGGTTCTCCTAGCTAAGGATTTCTGGCTACTGGAATTCTTTTGTAGGCATTTCTCTAAAATGTGACTTGTGTTAGTGTCCTTAAGATGCACTCTGTATGACCTAAAAAAGTCATCCTAACAAAGGCAAATGTGTTTTCTGGCAACCAATGCTCCACATCAGGGGTGCCCATTTCCTTTCTGGGAGCTCTACCAATCTGCTGCGTTTGTTACCAACACATCAGGGTCTCATTATCAGATGCTACTGAAGTTCTTGATTAGCTGGATCATGTGCGTTAGATTAGGTCTGGAATGATACTCTTCAGGGTGGTAGAGCTGGAATCGGTTTGTGCAGCCATGCTCTACACCATGACAGTTCACCTCCTGGAGTCTGCGCTACTGCAGGGTTTAGTTCTGAGCCAGAGTCAACACAACCATACCTAATACTCACAGTCTCCTCTGTGTTCTAACGGGCTGTGTCATACCCTGTTCAATACCCTAATCACACTAATAGACTAAATTCATTTTCCTTCCAAGTTCTCTGCCACTGGCACACGTCACCCCTTTGTTGACTGGATGATTGAAAGGTGTTTGCAGGAAAGGCAACATGAAATGAAAGTTCCTTTCACAAGACGGACTATTTCAGCATGAATACGTATTTGGTTGTGCAGCACGCTGGCTTACCCTTCCCAATTTGATCTTGTTGATTGGAATAGTGTTTTTATTCTCCCCGTGACGGTGACACAGCCAAATGTCAGGGCGCTTTTATGAATGGGGAAAAAAAGAGTTGCTGCACTTTAGGGGAGACATGCACAGAACAAATCTTTTCTCTTTTCACTGATCAGTTCAGCATTAGTCTGCTGCTCAGAAAGTGTCTGGAGAATGACAATGCCACAGAGTCACTGTTCCTGTTCAAGATCCATCTTGTCACCATTGTCTAGCAGAAAGCCCACTGTCCTGTTCGCCCATGTGCAGTAGAGCTGATGGACCTTTGTGAAATATAGTGCCTTCATGGAAGAACAGAGATGGTGATCCAACTAAAGACCCATGAACCTCATTACTCACATAACATGGAAAAAAAGACCTTTCGTGTTGTTGAATATGGTGTGCACAGAGTATTTAAAAGTAACCAATACTTTCTATTTTCTCACACATACAGTGATTTCTATTAAATTATTAAAGATCTATTAGAGATCTACTATTAAGATTCTATTAAAGATCATGACCGCTATTTGGAAGATTCATTAAGATGCATGCTTCAGTTTTGACCCAACAGTAGCAGGCCAGCAGGTGTGGCTTCATCACATCTACTAGTTCTTATATGTCTTGTTTGAAGACACCAAATTTTGGTATTAGGCTAACACGGCTTGTGTTACCATATTGTTTTTCCAGTGATAGAATAGTTTAGGAGCATTAAGCTCAATGTTCCATGTGACAGATTGAAAGACCACTCTCAGAGAGAGAGAGAGAGAGAGAGAGAGAGAGAGAGAACAGCTTCCTGAAGGGTTCATTGAATAGTTAAGGGTTCTTTGCTTCGTAAAACAGTCAAGATCACAAATAGTGTGTAATAAACTTTGTGGTTTAAAACACAGCACAAGTTAAATCTAGAACCCTGAAGACTTTTCTAGGTTGTTGTTCCTGGGAAACACCCATAAACATTCTCGAAAAAGGGCTTGCCTTGTCAGAGATATTTCTTCGTACAAACGCTTAAGGAAATGAACAACTATGGAAGGAACTCAAATGACTTTTACTTCCCTGTAGCAAAATTGACTTCCCTGTAACAGAGATGTTTTTTTTAATGTTCCTTTGTTTGTAACTGTTAAATAGGTCAGGGGTTCAATCCCCAGCACTGCCATGCTGCCATTGTTGAGCACTTGAGCAAGGCACTTAACCCTCTCTGCTCCATGGGCTGATCCTGTGCTCTGACTTCCTGACATGCTGGGATAGGCAAAGAAAAGGATTTCACTTTACTGTAATGTATACGTGACCAATAATAATATTATTATCATTATTCATCTCATTATTTAAATGTGTATAATAATAATATTTTGCCCATGTAGGCTATTGGAGCCTTTCTGTTCCTGAACTTTCCATCTTTCAAGCTGACATTATTTCCAGGGCTACTTTTTATCCTAGTATGAAGGTTTGGATTAAATTCTTGACAATTCAAGTGACCAGTCCTATCGACCAAACAAACAAACAAACAAACAAACAACAACAACAAAAAACCCAGACAGAGTAGTTATAGTTCAGAGACCATCTGAAGTGTTGCTACTTTCAGAACAGCTGCTACATAGGATATTCAATACTATTTGCTAAATATAGCCCATGGATTTTCGACAGTTTGATGAATGTTCCTCTATGGCTTTGGTTTTTTTTTTAAAAATAGTGAGCGTTTCAGTGTTCTAGAAATCAACTAACTAAATACACTGATTAAAGAGCACCTATTATGGTATTGAAGCATGCATAATTTTGTTTTAAGGTCTCATACAATAGATTCACATGCATATGGGCGGCTGTGGCGCAGGTGGTAGAGCGGGTCGTCCACTAATTGTAGGGTCGGAGGTTTGATTCTGGCCCGGGTGACTCCTCATGCTGAAGTGTCCTTGGGCAAGACACTGAACCCCAAGTTGCTCCTGATGGCAAGTTAGTGCCTTGCATGGCAGCT
>JAOUWY010000054.1:25212791-25228767 GCA_025728095.1 Prietella phreatophila | reverse complement strand
TATATATATACACAAATTTAAAACAGAAAAATAGAGGAGTGCAGTGAAGAGCCTTCGTTGATTTGCCCTTACAGATTATTCTGAACTGTTTGCAGTTTCTTGGTCAGACTTAGATGTCCATAAGAAAAGGTGAGGTTTTTGTGTTGTGTCCATTTGTTTTGAAGCTAATACAACATTTGTGGTTGGTGGTGGTGGTGTTTGTTCAGGGTTTGTGAGAGAAAAACAGTCAATGGACATTCGGGGAAGAGGGTTCATGTGTGCTTCCCATGCACTTGGTGTACACACACACACACACACACACACACACCCACACACATGCATGCACACCAAGAGATCATTGTGAAGATCTACCATTTACATAATTATTAATGTAGCTAATTAATGTTATGCTACAACTAAACCTAACCTCAGTAACCAAAATAAAACTACTCGTGGGGACCAGCTAAATGACCAGTAAACTCAAAACTATGAGATGTTTCTGACCTCATGTCAATTTGGGTCCCCACCAACCTATGCAAACACATTCCCCCTGCTCTCCTGCCCATGGTTTCCCATCCATTAGCCTGTCTGCACTGAGCGCACTCCACCAGCTGCTACATTATTTCCTGTTCACTTACCACTGAATAAACACATGCAGCCTGTTTCCTTCCCTCCTTCCAAAACTTTACAACCCCCACCCCCCAATCTATCCTGTGGAACTTTTACTTCTGTACATTTCTTATCTGTTTCACTTTCTCTCATGGCTAAGACCTTGCACCATTGTTAATGTCTTGCCCCTATCCTTCTTGCGATCCAATTAAATGCAAATGGCTGAGCATTCTGTCTCTTGGATGATGAACTTCCTTTTTCTGTTCCTTCCTATCTCTTTGTCTTTCTGTCTTTACTCTTTGCCCCCTTCTCTTTCTTCTCCTCCACTTTATTTTATCATTCTCTTCTTGCATGTGCATAATACACTTGGTTATCAAGAAATCGGGAAGCATTTGGTCAAGCACATTTACTCCAACAGAATTTCATCCAACAGAAACTGTGCTGTTCCACACATTCACTGCTTTACAACATTTCGTTTAAGGTACATAATAATCTAGTGGTCATTGTGTCCATGATCAGATCAGAAAGGCATATGAATCATTTCTCAAACACTTACTGTGTTCAGAGAGGGGGAGCGAGAAACAGTAAGGGAATTGTGAAGGAGTGTGAGAGAGTAGTAGACCAAATAGAGTTTGGCAAACTTCAATAATGGAGACAAAGTTCAGCTCCTTGTGATGTCATGAACCCTCCAGAGGATTCCTCTTCCTGGCAGGAAGTTACACCAAGAAAATGTCTGGTTTTTTCAACAGATCACAAATCCTGGCTGGAGAGCAGATAGAGAATGTAGAAAGACAGAATAGATACTGTGACACAGAAAGACACACCATATAGTCATAGGGCATCATTTTCACACTGCGCCCTGGTTGTATTTCTCAGCTGGGTCCCACCAATGTCTCAGAAGTATGTTCTTATTTCCTCGCTATTCCCAAAATGAGGCCAAATTGGCACGGAAAATGTACCTGAAATTCCTGTGCAAAAGCTTTCGGAGTGCTTTAAACTGTCTCCATGGAGAAAGCCTGGCGAGTCAAAGAGCTCTTTCAACTAGTCTTGAGAGCTTCTCATTATTTTGGCATTAGTGTGCGTATGTGTGCGCCAGGCCTGGACGGGGACGTCTCAGCAAGCTGCTAGCCGGCGGTAAGCCACTCTGGTTTATTATATAGCACTCAGGCCGAAGGGATGCCATGGTGAGTCTGACAACACAAGCAATGCATTCATCAGGGAGATATGGCCTACATGCGCTTCTCCTCGCTTCTCCAGCACAACACACAGACCCAGCATTCATCACAGCCCTGCCACTCTCAGCACAGATCTCTACGAACATATACACAAAGTAAGGAGAATTGCATTCAATCTGGGCACTGAGATCACATTCACGAATAACGCCTCACATACAGTACTGCCACTCACGATTGTATATGTGGAAAATGACTATGAGTTATATGAATGAAGTCAAAATGTGAGAAAGGCTTGATGAGGGTAAAAGATATTTTCCCTCTTGCCCTTAACCATGCCAGTGGGGTAACAAGCTGATTTGGAATTCTGCAAGCTGCAAATCAGCCGAACACTACATAGCCTGACTGCTGAATGAACTGACTATCACTGCAGAGACAGTCTTATTGAAAGTGTATGTCTCTTCTCTCTCTCTCTCTACAAGAGACTCTGCCCACCCAGTTGAACTTTGCCCAACAAATTGTGAAGCTTTAGCTAATTAGTTGAAATCAGGACATCCTCACAATTAACCAGTCACATGTTCATTTGGCTGGAAGACTAGTAGTAGAGGGCCATTGGTGCTTGCTGGAGCTTCATTAAGTGGGTGCATTGAGCACTGGGAGGCATGCTACACGTGCCAGGCTATACCATTCCCTATTGCTGTTGGCGGGCCTGAAAGCAAACATTTGTTTAGTCTAAATGGCTGGCAGTGCTAATGGGTGGCTCTTTAAGGACAGATGGAGTCCTTGTTGTGGAAGGCAGAGACTCGGAGAAGCTCACAGTGTGGCATTTTGTACACCCATTTATACACACATACACACCTGTCTTTCCAATTGTATGAAAAGAAAACTTCATCCAAAAAATACTTGCGTTGCTAATTATGAATCAGTGCTAGTTTTTTTTTTATGCAGATACATTCCTTTTTCTTTATGCCCATTGATTTGAAACACTATTTATTCCTAGGCATCTTCGAGAATTGTTTGTATTGTTCCATTGTGTTCAACTTGTTGTGTTACACTGTTACTGTGTTTATTGCACTAGCATTGCTGCTAACTATGATGACATGAAATGCAAGCTTTGTTTAGCTTAGCCAGCCAGGTACAAAACAAAAAGAAAACCATCCCAAATGGGATTTGATTTCAGTATACTTATACATATGAACCAAAGTTTTGCTCTCTTCTTCTTTTTTTTATTTTTAAAGTTGCCACCTAAAGGGGTTATATGTGTGTGTGTGTGTGGGGGGGGGGGTATGGTGTTATTATATATAACCAGAACAGAAACCAGCGAACAGAGGGATTTCCGTTCAGGAAAGGTTCCATGTAGAACCCTTTTACAAAGCTAGAACTTAATTGTTCTACTTTATTTTAAGCTTTTATAATCCACTTCAGATTTTTTTCTAGCATTTCATGTATCTTTTAGTATGCAAATGAAAATATACCTTAATGAAGTGTTGCTGATTGCCCCGTTATTCTCTCTCTCTCTCTCTCTCTCTCTCTCTCTCTCTCTCTCTCTCTCTCTCTCTCTCAAGCAGAACGTGTTGGCCAAGGCTCTGTATGACAATGTGGCAGAGTCTCCAGATGAGCTGTCCTTCCGGAAAGGTGACATTATGACGGTACTGGAGAGGGACACTCAAGGCCTGGATGGCTGGTGGCTCTGCTCGTTGCATGGGCGCCAGGGCATTGTACCAGGTAACCGCCTCAAGATCCTGGTAGGCATGTATGACAAGCAGCAGCAGCCGTCTTCCATCTCCCCGATTTGCTCATCTCAGAGCCACCTCAGCATTCCACCTAGTGCCTACACCAAGCTTTCACCCTCCGCCCAGTACACAGCCATGCATCCAGCCTGTACTAGCCCTCCCAGCCTGTACCAAGTGCCCACTGGGCCCCAGACTCCGCAAACACAGCCCAAAGCTCCACCCCTCACACAGAAACAAGGTGCTGGTAAATATCATTCAGCTGGCCAGGAGATCTACCAGGTGCCACCCTCCATGGGTGCACCAGGCCAAGAGATCTACCAGGTGCCCCCCACAAGTGGAGGACAGGATGTATACCAGGTTCCCCCCTCTTTGAACCTGAAACAAGAGGTCTACCAGATTCCCCCTTCCATGGAGAAGAGAGGCTGGGACACTCCTAAGACCTTGGGAAAGGTATGTCCAACATATATGCAGATAACACAGCTTCAGTTCCAGTTTAATATATAGTGACTGAAATCTAAAACCTGTTACATGAACACCTGAGAGACAAAGTTTATTGTTTCTGCTCAAACAACCCAAAAACGTATTATTATTATTATTATTATATTATTATTATTATTATTATTATTATTATTATTATCACACAGCATGCCAAGAACCAAACAGGAAGGCAATATAGGTTCAAGATACAGTAGTCAGAATTTTCTCTCACTTTAATATATTCGCATCAGAAATAAAAATCTTTATTGGAGTGCAGCCAACAAGAGGCTGACGGGAAGAAAAATGTATAATAGTAAGAGAAGCAAGAAGCATTTAAGCGAGATAGAGTGGATAGACTAAATATAATGTACTAAATAATTCAGTGGCATGTAGTAACGGACTGTGGACATTATTGTGTTGAGGGCGGTGAGTGGGTGATTTTCAGTAGGTATCTTCAGGTCTTCCACAGTGGGCAGTGCCAGTCCTCCTGGGACTGTCAGGAGCACAGAGCCATATGCCAGGGGCGAATCAGCAGTAGGAATGAATGAGGTGAAGTGAAATAATTGTGGATTGGAGGGGGAAGAGGAGTGGCACAGCTGTTGACCCAGTGTGTTCTGGAAACATCTACCGACCATCCTCCACTCAGTGACATTATCTGTTCTTAAGTTTGTAAAAAGAATCTAGGTTCTTCGTATCATATAGCTACTATTACTAACATAACCGTTACAATAATTACTAAATTAAAAGCATAGTAATATCATGGTAAGAGTATAACAATCATAATTACCATAAGATACCATAGAAAAACTCTGGCAGTGTCATGTAATGAATATAAATATAAGTTAAAAATAAATAGTTACAAACTCATGGCAGTATCATGAATAAATATATAATATTATAGTATGACTGTGGAAGTACTATCCATACTAGCCATACTGACTGTCAGCTATCTCAATAAAATCAGGTTAGTACCACAGTTTTCTTAAAAAGTTTCACAAAGGTTGGCATTTTTAAGTTATTTTACATGTACTCATTTGGCAGATGCTTTTATGCAAAGCAATTTACAATTGAGCTGAGCAGATAAGGGTTAAAGGCCTTGCTCAAGGACCCAACAGTGGCAGTTTACACACTGATAGTTGGGGTAGTTGCAACTACCGTCACCCTGCTTCATTTTCAAGATAGAAATGAACAAATCTTTGTAGTTGGACTGCATGTCAATGATCCAAATTGTGTATTGTGTAAGACCATGCACAAATGACTTCTGTGTAATGAACAGACACTTCTGCACTTTTCTCCAAAACACTCGATCGATTAGAAAAACAAAGAAAGCGGTACATGTGTGTCATTGCACAGGGCAAGCCGTGAGATAAGAATTGAGTGTAGTGTCATTGATTAGTAGTCAAGGCCAGGTTGAGATGACGGCTAAGGAGATCAATACTAAGCTCTTCGGGGGTTTGGTGTCATGCTAGAGCTCACATATTAGTGATAACACAATCGTTGTACCTAAAGTCTGGCTCACATCCTATACATAACAACCTGCTCCATGAGACTGTCATAATGTTTTCCCAGTTTATCTGCAGTATCTTCTCTTAAACCTGTAGCCATAATCAAAAAAGTTATTCATTTCCATCCTGTTTATTTATTTATTAGATTTTGATTGTATTGGCATTTTGAAGAAGTTGCTTTAGCCTGTCTTGGAAGATGGTTTTGAGCGTCTGTGTTTTTTTCCTAAATGTCCTCTGGTGTCCTTGTGCCCCCTCCTTTCCACCCATCACTCCTTCTACTTTCTCATTATGAGATAAGGAGTTCACGCCGAGAGAACGGATGGTGAACCATATCCGCACACATACACCAACTTACGTAAATAAAAGATAGTGAAGGATCAACCTTGATCCCGCAGTCCTTCTTGATGAAAACAGGAAACTGTATGTACCACATTTAGGTCTAAAAGCACTTGACAGATTATTCTGGTGTGTGTGTGTGTGTGTAAGTATGTGTATATACATGGGGTAGTGAGGTCCCTCTTTGAAGAAGAACAAGCTAATATTGGGGGCATATCCAATTCAGCTGCTTCCCCTGAAGGGTGAATGGCATGTTGGGGGCTGATTGTACTAAAGCAGCAAAAGCAGCTGGGAGTGGTGTCACATCAAAGCAGATTTCAGATGGGGTGTGTTGGCACATGACCCTCAAATCTCAAGCACGCTCTTCTGAGGGACTGAAATGCCTATGCACTCTCTCTTTTTTTTTAAGTCTCTTTTTCTTCCTTGCTCATTCTCTCTCAGTGTTGTTTTTACAATCAATGGTTTTCTTTATATTTTCTCCCATTACTCTGCCATTAAAGCCACCTCAATATCCATGGCAACAGCCATTTCAATATCCATTTCCAACAGGAAAACAAACATGTACAACTTATACGTACAAAAGCAGTCAAAATCTTCAGAAATCTATGTTGGCCTAATAAACATCACAAGTATACATATTCATTGTTCATGACCTAAAGCAGTTGGAACTTTGTGTATAATATTGTTTTGTTTTGGAGGCAAGTTTTTCCTCATGTACTTTCGCCATAGCACATATAGTAGGACAATAAGCCAACTCTAATCCTTCCGCACTTTTGACTAAGATGCTGGTAGAATTTCCTAATCGTATACCTAAATGACGCTAACACACTCCCTGGTTGCTTAGTTACACATTAACCAGAAAGATGTGGCAATTATAGCTCTGTATGCACATTGAGCTCTTTGAGTAAACAGAACCATATGAAAGCTGAACTGAAAGCTTAACAATGTGAGAAAGGAACAAATGGCACACATGTGCATGAATGACTTGATTTGATGAATTATAAACACTATACAACCTGTTCCTAATATTAATCTTTATATTCTGTATTGGCCAAGACATTTGATTAGATTTGTTAGCAACACAATTGCAACTTTTATTATAAAAATGTAGAATTTATTTAAAAAAAAAAAAAAAAGATAAGTCTGTTTGTCTCCGTGGTGACTCCGTGGTGACTTTGTATTTAGACTAATCAACATACAGACATATTTGCTTGTTAAATCTAACATTAACCATACAGTTCATTGTTTTGAGAAGGAAAATATACATTACTCATCAAAGTTAGCTGGCTAGCCTGAGTCTAACAAAGATGAGCACAGAGGTATCCACATCCCCCCACAACTACTTTGTAGTTTGAATGCAATAAGGTTTAAAAAAAAAAAATTTTGTTTACTTCCCTGTCTTTGATTAGCAGCTCCTTTAAGTTTCTGTGATTTAATAAATTAAGCACATGAAATGTGTGCAGCTGAACAGAAGTGTCACAAAATGCCATGCGGTCTGCCTTTGATAGAAGCATACATGTCAATTTCCTCTACACCTCAAGATGGCTTCGTATACACATTTATTTGAGTTTTGATATTAGGCTAGTAGTATTAGGGCTGCGTGATATGTTGCTAGTTACAGATTTGGCAAAGCTTTCTAGTCTCTTTCTAGAAATTTCACACGGCACAACACAAGTGGGCAGGGAAGACATGTTCAAGACGCATGAAAAGGCCATGTGTGAACAGCTCTATGTCTCCGCTGACCACTTGTGATCTGATGTTCAGGCCAATCTAAAATTCCACTTGGTTTGGCTTGGTTACAGTCCCTGCTCAGAAAGCAAATGCATAATCTCAGACTATGTGGTGGTCCACTGCTCTCCGGAACAGACAGAGCAATTGGAAGAGGAGGAGGAGAGGGGACGAGGAAGGGTGTGTAAGCTTATCTGCAGCAGCAGCTCTTATACAGTGGGAATACAGAGGTGCTGGCAAACACGAGGAGAGAAAGAATGCATATGGACTTAGCTTCAGGTGAAACAGACTTCTCAGCAGTCTGTTGAATCTAGTATCATCTATGGTAATAAACACCCAGATATAGCTTGTGTTTGGTGAGTGTTTCAGTGACTACGTTTACATGGACAGCAGTAATCTAATTATTGACCTTATTCTGAATAAAGGCAATGTTGTGATTAAGGTGTTTACATGAGTCTCCTTTAGAATATTCCTTTCATGTTCCTGTTTTACATGTTCTAGAACATAGATCGATTAACGGCACGCGTCATTACGTCCCCACGTCACGCCGTCCGACGTCCCTTCAGAATTTCACGTATCAACATACAGTTTGTCTACCGTATATACAGTTTTGGGGGTTTCAAGTGCAGCTTCAAGTGCGAGATCAGCGCGGCGGTTCACTACGTGTAGTCCAGCCCAGGGACAGGGTGGAAGAGGACTACACTACCCGCGCTCAAATTCGCCGGAGTTCTAATTGATATCACCTGTAGACACCTTAGGTTATACTGTATAAGGGCCTCCCTAGCATGAGCCACTTGCGAAGAAGTATACACTCAGCAGCCTCAGCTCTATATGTTTACTAAGCCTTATTTGTATAAGTGTTTGCCTGTATAAACACTTAAGTGTTTCCCCGGTTCTCGATTTCACGCTCGGCTTACGCTACGCTTTAGCCTACGCTCCAGATACCTAGCTTACCTGTTTAATTCTGTTCAAAGTCTCTCTTTGTTTTCATCTCTCCGCACGCCCGTGCTTGTCTCCGGCTACGCTTCTATTTGTCATGTTATACGTGCAAAAAGATGGCTGCTTGAATCCGTGGGTTGCGTCCCAAACCGTCTACTTACCTACTGTATAGTAGCTGAAATACATGCATTTCTCCTACTATATAGCAGGTAAGTACATGGTTTGGGACGCAGCCGTGCTCTCTTGTTTGCCGTAAAACGGTTGAGCACTGCCGTGCATTTACGTGTCCTGTCGCAAAAAACGGTGAAAACTCCCACACGTCGTTAATAGTGTGATTAAGCTGTGTACATGTCTGTAATACACTTTGATAACGCGACTAAAACAGGAGTACCCCTCATGTCTTAATTCGATTTGTGTTTACTTCGAGTATGACTTTAGTCGGATTAAGGTCATCAATAATCGCGGTTTACATGCTAGTTTCTTAATCTGAGCATTGTCTTAATCGGGTTAATATCTGACTGTCACAACATGCCTCAGTGTCATGTAACTATCAGTCCATACTGATCTTTACATGACACAGAAGCACATTGTGACACTCAGCCTGCAATTCAAATGTGTTTATTTTGGACAGCGTGTATTGATGCCTCACATACACCTTTTTTAATTTCAGCCACACACACACACACACACACACGCGCACACGCACACGGCATGCAGCACTCTTTTTCTCTTGCTGTGTGTTGTGTATGTGTGTGATTTGTAGGCATTCCAGTGGCAGGGCTGTAATCTCCTGCCTGTCTCTTTCCGTACATTCCTCAGTGCTGGAGATTCCTCCCTCTGACTGATCTGACTGCTCATACTTAACGACTGCTTTTAGCTTACTCTGGCTTACGTAGTGGCTTATAAGTGGCTCTAGGAGGAAAGATAAAATGAGAGAGAGAGAGAGAGAGAGAGAGAGAGAGAGAGAAAGAAATGCTGCATAATATACTTGAACCTCAGAATTCTGGATTGAATTTTTGTCAACGTACTACTTGCTACACAAAAATATATTTTGTGTAACACCCCAAAAACACTTTTTTTTTTTTAGCATCCAAATGCATGATGGTATAATTTCACAAACATATCTATAAATCTGTCAATTTAGCAGTTTAACAGCCAGAAATCGAGGAACAAAATATGAAACGTCTTTAGAAATGTTCATATATGTAAAAGAATATTTGAAAAAAAATATTATTCAAATTATTTAGAGATGTAACAAGTTGTTTGAACAATTAAAAAAAAAAATTTAATTCCACTCATACTGGAATGTGTTTTCCTCCACCCGATTGTCCTTCTGTGCCTTTTAAAATCCGAATTGGAATAATAAAATAAACAAACAAATAGACAAATAAACTTTTAAAAGAGATCATTTTAGACATATTTCCTTGTCAGTATGTCTCTGATGATGTCATGTTGGATGTTCTGTTTCAGTGAGTAGTAGAGACAGATTAGTGCTTAAAATAAAAATGGGGCAGTGTGTAATGTTACTACTTAAATTATAAATTTAAAAAAAAGTCATAACAGCTTATTGGTGAAAAAGCCTTGCTTTTCATGCAGCGAACCCAGTGTGGTGGTGTTGGTGTTGTTCTTGTTATCATTATTATTATTATTATTCATTTTAACACCACCATCAAATTTTAATATTTCAAATCCATATTTGAAAGGACATCTTGTTGATCCATTTCAGGAATATGGGTCTCTCTCCATCCACTTCGATAGGAGCCTGGTACTGTACTACTGAAAATAACTGTGTGGCAATGCTGCCAAGATGGCTGCTGAATGGACACGGTTAGAAGGACTCTGGTTTGAGTCAGCATTTTTCGTTTGGGAAACCAAGTACTTATGTGCCACAATATCTTTACATAAAACAGCCTCTAAATAAATAACTTCTACTTACAAAGATGCTTGTGGGATTGAGTTACAGTGTGAGATACGAGTAAGATTTCATTCGTACAAAACTGATGTTAATAACAACTTGCAGCAATAACACCAAAAGTGTGGTGGTTAAAAGTGTTCAGGTAGCTCTTCAGAGGTGGAGGTGACTGTGATTGCCCGTTTAGCTGTGCAGGTGGTGTCACCTGCTCTACCTGCTGTTCTCTGCCTGCTGGTATGTGAAGTCACCAGAGTCTCCATCTGTGAACCCTACACACACACACACACACACACACGCACACGCACACGCACACGCACACACACACACCCTCCCTAATACTCCCTGCACTACAGAGTTAAGAGGTCAGTGAATGTGTGTCATTGTCTATGAAGACACCGCTCTGATTCTTTCTCTAGCGGGGTGTTGTCCGTTACCTGCTGTGAACTCATTTTCTGCTCTGCTAGCTTGACACGGAAGAAGAAAAAAGATAAGAGATGGGAGTTACAGGGAAAGAGGACACCAGGCCCAGAGTTGTTGTGGTGGGCATGGCAGGTGGAGGATGAAGAAAGGGAGGAAGGCTCTGGTTTCTAGTGCAGAGCCACAACCTGTGGCTTTTCATTATCTGCCCACAAAGGCAGTATGGGTTTTGGACAGAGCCGGAGGGAGGATGAGCCCAGCGCTGCCCCTCAGAATAAACACGAGGGCTCTTGCCGCCTCTTTATTTGTGCTCCAGTGGCTCTCATCAAAGGCCTGAGATATTACAACAAGGCACAGGCTGGCTTTGTAGTGCACAGAGTTGAAAAAGAGCGTGGCGCACTCACATGACACCCTGCCCCACACACACACACACACACACACACACACACACACACACACACACACACACACACACACACACACACACACACATTCTCATCCATTGTCTGAGTGTGTGTTTTAGCTATGTGTGTGTGCATGTGTCACGTATGTTCGCTGTAGTAAACAAACTTTCAGCCTCTATTTGGTTCCTTCTAGGCAGCTGCTGCAGGGCGAAACTACATGTTCACCTCTTTAGTGATCATTACGATGTTTTACTGTCCTCACATCTCCTGAAGGGCACACATGAAAGGAGACTCGATCTGCTCTTGCTATTCTAATGCAAACCGAATGATACAGTATGTGTGTCCAGCTCAACGAAAATCAAACGAAACATCATTCATAAAGATAGTATTTCTAATATCGGAAGTCTTTAATGATGCAGTGTGTGTTTCTGCCAATAATCTGCTTCACACACAAGCACATGCACACACACACACACACATCGGTCTCGGTCAGTGACTAACCTTTGATCACAGGGAGCAGGTCTGATGTGGTCTCCAAGGACACAAGCTCATCCCGCTCTTATTAATGGGTGTTGGAAACATGCTTGACTGTTGTGTTGCCAAAAGCAAAGTGAGTTTGTGTGTGTGTGTGTGTGTGTGTGTGTGTGTGTGTGTGTGTGAGAGAGCGAGAGAGAGAGAGAGAGAGCGAGGAGTCTCACACGTGTATTTATTCAGACAGTCGAACACTCCTATTTCCAGAATATGAACAAAACTGGGAGTAAAGGGAGGGGGGGGGCAAAATTGAAGTGTTGTGGTTAAGCAGAAGTAGCGTTCAAGCATGCATGAGATAAATTGGTTTGGTGAGACAGAGAGGGTTAGAAATGCAGAGAGTAAATGAGGATGCACCTCAGGGAGAGACCATGGCAAAAGCAAAAGAATTGATAAAAGACATGCAGTCTTGTCATGAAAAAAGACATGCAGAAGAACGTCTGAGGCCAGGTCTTATATAGGGAGAATAAGAAGTGGCCTGAACAGGAAAAAACAGAACTTGGGGTTTTAGTTCATTCCTTGGTGAAGTCATCAACCTTCATGATTGCAAATCAACGTGTTTCTGTTGGTTTTGCCTTAAAAATCAGCGCTTTGCCCGTACAATTTCTGAGAAAGTAAACCTTGCGCAGGTTGAGGAATAAAACGGCTTGTCGCTGTATGCTGCTCACATACAAAGCACCAAACAAACGTTTCTGTGTTTTGAAAAATGAATCACGTATTTCAGAGCAGAAGTCTCAGAACGACAACTGCTCCGCAAGAGCACCTCCTAAGTGCATCTAGTGCTAATTTGTGTGTGAATTTAAACCTGACGATGTGATCTGTATTTAAAATGGCAAAGATTCTTGCCAATTATACGATTTGAAAGTCTGCGTCCTTATACGTAAAATGTACAAACTCAAAAGCTTTCCTAGGATACAAACGTATTCCGAATGTATCATGAATTACTTTCATAAATGCTCCTGCAGATGATTGATGAGTAAATTTGTTTGGGTACGTCTTGTTAAACGACGCCCACTGTTGGTAGACCGGTCCCCTAGTACCATTACTTCCTGTTGGTCCTAATCTTAGGCTGGTACAAAAAAAACAAAGTAACATTTGGTACAGGACTCGCAGAGAAAGGGAAAAGCATTCAGGACCAGTTAATAAAGGTCTTTGCAAAATGATGAACGTGACTGTCTGAGTGTGTGGCGCAGCATATAGCAGATATCCCACCCAACACAGTCATGGCAGTAATGTGAAGAACATGTTTGGGGGTCTTACGACTGTTAGCATGGCTCTGTGTGGATTAGGGATGGGGTCTTTCTGTCTCCATGAGCCCTACAGACCCCCTGATTCCGCACACATGGCACATGCCACGTGGCATTCACAAACTGCCACATGCACTCATACACACAAGTGTGGAATTAATTAAGCCACTTATTAATCCAGCATTGGGTGTAGGGCAGACTATAAATCTCTCACTCTGTCTCCTCTGCTGCTGCTGTTGGTTCTGATCTAGTTCATACAGCAGCTGCATGCACTACAGCCTCTTTAAATTAGGATTTAACCATTCTTCAGGCTGAGGGGGGATTGCAATCTCTCATGTCAACTCCATACTAGCAGTGTCCACATTAAACCAGCCATGAAAATGGAGAAAGATTGACTTCAATCAAGCTGCTATAAAAAAGAAAAAAGAAAAAAAGAAAAAGTAACTTCAGTGATTAAAAACCTTGAACCCAAGAGCGAAAATCAAAGCGAGTTGGAGTGGGCACTTTGAAAGCACAGCTGCTTGGATGCCCTAGAAAGGCTACTATATGTAGGAGTGTGTGTATGTGTGGAGCTGAGGAGGCAGCTGCTTTGGCACTCACATGACACCCTGCCTCTGGATTATTTGCATTTATAGCTTGTTCTGCCCAGAATGAGAGTGAGAGAGTGAGAGAGTGAGAGAGTGAGAGAGAGCGAGAGAGAGAGAGAGAGCGCGAGAGAGAAAATTAATCAGGAATGTATTGGAACACCCCTCTATATAAAGTTGCTCCATGTGGTTGCAGTTTCTTAGTGGGCTAAAATTTTAACAAGTACAGCCTTTCCTTTAGTGGCCTCTCTAAAGCCACAAGCAAACAGACACACACGGAGACCCCCTACCTGTACTCAATGACCTAAAATAGAACCACAGAAAGGCGAGGACAGCTTGCTCCACAGATGGCCAGTGTGTGAGCTGTTGGGGTTAACAGTGTATTGTCATGCATGACCACTTGTATATCAACTTGTGTGTATTGGGTCAGTATGCATAAATGCATGAGGTGAGAGAGAGAGAGAGAGCAGTTTTGCAATTTGAGCATTTGAAATCTGATCATTCTTTTTACTCAAAGCTCCAGCTATGTAGCCAACCAATGCACTCTGTTCAACGACTGTGCTGGAGGTTCATTTAACTAGCTACAGAAGTTGAAGTAGTACATTCCGGTTTAAAATAAAGATGGACACACCAATTTAATCAGGAAAATAGAAGCAGTAATACGATTTGCAAATTGACACACAGTCGGGATTATTAAGTAATCGTAGCTGTAAGATATTGTTACTATGGTGATGTGGTTAAACAGCTGAAAGAGAATGAGAAAAATGTGATCATATTTAGTCAGTGTATGTTCCTATATTATTGTTATTGCATATTATACTCAATAAAAAGAACCACTCTTTAATCTGATGTTTTTTTTCTCAGCAAAAGCAAGTCTTATTTTGTTTTATTCCACACCCCCATCACTGTCATAATGAAATGAAGTTTAAGTTTGCACTTCATCATAATAACTGTTACACCATCTAGTACTTACATTAGATGCCTTTCAGAGAGTAGCAGTTTCCAAAGTGGCTTGAATACCAGTTTCGAGTGGTGGTATGTGTCACTGTGTCAGCTGGGGTCACAGCTAGTGTCGTGGGGGTGGGGGGGGGCAATCTGTTTCTTACTTCAGTGGTGGCCCATACACACATAGTGGGGTTTTGTGTTCGTGACATTTGATCATTTGTCATGGCGGTCAGACTAGTACTATTATCTCCCCTTGTCCAGCATGGCACCGCAGAGGAGCCACGTCTCTTAGTGACATCATCGTTAAGGCAACCAACCCATGAATGTTGACAGCTGGTCCCCACCCTCCTCAAACACACACACTCGCGCCTCATTCATTTACAAACGTCCTTTTAGTTACATTGATGAGAGGTTGGGTGATTGTCAGTGGACCATATGGCTCTCTGCCACGCTCATTGATAATTCACATTATTGATTGTTGTTTCTTTTGGAAAACCCTTCAGTGGGTCTCAGTGGGCTCCTGAAGGTGATTAGGGTGGAAGGCAAAAGTGAAAGGCACGTTTAAATGTGCGAATGGTGGATAATGTGGCTTTTAATCTATTTAAATGCATGGGGGATTATTTTCATGTATAGCGCTAGGGGTCAAACGATCATCTGCATCTCTCTATAGTTTATTTTAATCCTTCTAACACAAGCCCTAATTGTTCCCATCTTTTCCTCTTTTTAATTTCATTTTTTGATTAATATTACAAAAGATGTACTTTAGGATAAAAGAACTGAATACATTATTAATTAAATGTTGGAGCATCTCCTATGGGATATATTTTTTATTTTGCCAAATGAAAAAAAAAAACTTTAATTTTTACAGACCATCCAACACCAAATAATACCGTTTTTATGGGAGGATATCTATATAGAATATATGCGTAAAAGCCGGAACACTGATTGTTTAGCAAAATATAATTAGACTGAAAATATTAGGAATGAAATGTATACAATATTCAGAATAAATGCATATGTCATTTATTAATGGACATGCAGTACATTGTCAGTAATGACATAAATACTAAACTATATATAAAAGATACATAAAATAGTCAAATAAACAATTGATAATTGTAAACCATTTATTGTAAATTGGTACGTTGTGATAAATAATTACATAATGTAAAGCTTATACACATCATGTCTCATAGCAGCAGAAATGCAAATATAGTATGTAGTTTCAAGTGAATATTAGTAAATGTTCAGATTTTTGGATATATTTAACCAAGATGTAAAATGTAAAAACCACAATATATAAATGAAAGTGTGCCATGGGTGCTTGTTGGGTTAACTTGCATAATATATGTGTATATATTGTACCTGGGGCACAGTGGTTTCTGGTACTCCGGTTTCCTCCCCCAGTCCAAACACATGCATGGTAGGCTGATGGGCGTGTCTAAAGTGTCCGTAGTGTAT
>JAOUWY010000054.1:25087028-25098699 GCA_025728095.1 Prietella phreatophila | reverse complement strand
TTTTTGTCAAGCTACATATAAACTTGCACTGAGAAACGTCCTGTTCTCGTCGTGCTTGCGATGGTGGTTCAGGTTGAACTTCCGAGGCGTCACTATCGGACTCGAGCTCAAATTGATGAGGTAAAACTGACATTATTACTGAGCAAAAATTCAGATATGGTAATGGATGTTTCCTTTCTGACACATGCTGTAAGCAGTAGACCAATCACAGCAGAGTAGGCTCCCTGAAAGGAGGAGTTTAGAGTGAATGGATCTTTGAGCTAAACATTAAGTCACTTGTGACACTGGGAAAAAGAGGTGATGCTGCAGTGTTAATTCTGAGAAAATTAAAGTGTTTTTTGACCTTGGATGCATGTAAACTTATTATGTGAGACCTCTAAAACAAAATTAGGCACGTTTATATAGGATAATAGGGGTGCTTTTAACCAAAATGAGTTTAGTGAGGAATCCAATCGACAAATGCCAAAAGTATTTACATAATAAGATCTGAAGTTCAATTTGTACATGTAAATTTACTAAATCGATTATGTGTCTGTAATTCATAATCTTCAGTTTTACTGTTTTTAAAATTTACTGTTAGGAATTTCAGACATTACAGAGAACGTGGAGTAATCTCATCTCATGCCAAGGGTGACAACTGATAAAACAACTTTGGTCGTCCTGAAAAGAAACAGCCTGCCCACCAGTCTCTTATTTACTCATCATATGAATATGGCAGAGATAAATGAAACATGACCAATTTTGTACCTGTACAATGGTAATGATCCAATAAAACTTGAAAATACAACACATTTAAAGCCATAGCTGAAGAAATACATTTATGTTTGGTTGTGCAGAAGTGCCAACAATCGAGTGATGAAACTCCTGGGATTTGTGTGTGCTCATTTTACAGTCACAGATGTGATTGTTACATAACACCCAGTGCAGCTTTGATGAATGAGGGCTAAAGTGTTCATTGTGCTCAAATCAACTTGCATAACCTGTCTATTATTTATTAGGAATATACATATTATTCCTAGTAGAGAGCTCCTTTGATTTTGCCCCCCCTCCCTTTGTAAGGGCCTGAGGCTTTTCTAAATTAATATCAGTGGAATAAGAAAATCCTACAGGAGTATTAAAAGACTTCTATAAATTGATATCTCTAGCGTTCTGGCTCGGCAAAATGACATTTGGGTCCTCTTTCCATAATCATAACAGTTTTCAAGAGAATTATTCCCTCTATATCATAATAACACATTAAATCAATCCAACCCAAATATGCTTATTCAGTACATTTTATATTTTGTGTGGTGTTCCTGGTATTTTTCCTAAATTGAATTCCTTCCAAACCCCCGGGCAGCAATAACCTCAACCAGGCACTTCCTGTGGATCGGACCTGCACATCGTTCAGGAGGAGTTTTAGCCCATTCTTCCTGGCAGAACTGCTTTAGCTCGCTCATATTCTTTGGACGTCTCATGTGTATATCTCTCAAGTCATTCCATAGCATCTCTATTGGGTTGAGGTCTGGGCTCTGACTCGGCCACTCCAAAAGGCAGATTTTGTTTTTCTGAAGCCATTCTGTTGTGGACTTGCTCCGGTGTTTTGGGTCGTTGTCCTGCTGCATCACCCAACTTCTACACAGTTTCAGCAGACGTACAGACATTCTCACATTATCCTGAAGAACTGTCTGATACACTTGGGAATCCATCTTCCCCTCAATGATTTCGAGCTGGCCAGGCCCTGATGCAGCAAAGCAGGCCCAAATCATGAAGTTTCCGCCACCATACTTTACGGTTGGGATGATGTTTTCATGATCATATGCCGTGCCCTTTCTAGACCAGATGTAGTGCTGTGTGGTTTTTCCAAATAGTTCAAGCTTAGTTTCATCAGTCCATAGAACATTTTGCCCGTACCGCTGTGGAGTGTCAATGTGCTCTTTTGCAAACTTCAGGGGTGCAGCAATGTTCTTTTTAGTAAGCAGTGGCTTCCCTCATGGTGTCCTGGTGTAGATACCCTGCTTGTTCAATGTTTTGTGTATTGTAGACTCATGAACAGAGGTGTTAGCCAGTTCCAATGATGCCTTCAAATCTTTGGCTGTCATTCGGGGTTGTTTCTTTACCTCATTGAGTCTTCGATGTGCTCTTGGTGTCATTTTGACTAGGTGTCCAATTCTTGTCCCAAAGTGTCTCCATTTGTAGAATGTTTGCCTAATAGTAGACTGGTGAATTTGTAAAGTCTTTGAAATCACTTTGTGACCCTTGCCAGCTTAATGTAAATCAACTACCGGTATTCTTGATCGTAGATCTTCTGAAAGCTCTTTTTGACGAGGCATGGCTCACATAAGCGTGTGCTTCTTGTGCAGAGCAAACTCCAAAGGTTTGAGGGCTTTTTATCAGTGTAGCTTCTCAATAAAGACACGAAAGATCAGATTTTTTTATTTTATTTTTTGTTATTCTTTTAGACACATTATATTTGTCAAAACCCCTGACTTAGATGAAGGTCAGATCACATTTTATGACAAATTTATTCAGAAAACCATGAAATTCCAAAAGGTTCACACATTTTTTTTTTCTTGCCACTGTATAAATGTCAGTCTACATGGAATCTAAAAACCTGTTTATCATATACTTAATTTGTGCTGGACAATAGAAAATATGATTCTACAAAAAAAATAAATAAATTGATAATTATTTATTTAGAAGTAAATTGAACCTTACATAAATTCTTCTACTAGCAGAATACCAGTAGTGACTGAACTTGGATTCCATTCAGGATGATTTGTGGTTATTTTTGCACTGCCTTTGTTGCATTAGGCCTTTTTAAATTAATAAAAAAAAATTTATTACTTTTTTTATAGCTAATTATTAAGACTATTCCATTCACAGGTTTTCAATCATTGGCTAATTAACACCCTGCCATTTTGATCACTTGATTCCCAAGCCGGATATGGGGCCACAGGTATGGTTTTCTTGGAGTAGAGGTGAGTTGCTCTCTAGCATAGCTAGCATAAAAGAAGTGCAATTTATCACATTGACCACAGAAACAAAAAAACAACATAAACAGGAAACTTGATACCTAGCTGTATAAAGCACTAATGTTAACTAGCTAGCTCTTGAGCCACTGAAATTCAGGGGGAGGGAAGCAGCAAGCATTTTAATTTTAATTTTACAAGCAGGGCTAACATTGGCTAGTCTAGTGAGATGTCAATAAAATGTAGGCCTATGCCTGGTTTCTTGAAAGTGGATAGTTGATGCACCAGGCCTGGGTGACGCTGATGGCAACAGAAAATATAAGCTATGTAATAATGTTTTTGTAATATTTAAAATGAATGGTATTAGTAAAAAAATAACAAATTTAAATCACTTCCTCATTTGGGTGTCCACTATGGATGGATGGATGGCAGGCGTCCCTAGCATTTGCCTATTCTGCCTATGCCACAGCCGTTCCTGCTGAAATGTCACCTGTTGAGCAGGAAAAAAAAATCCATATCTGCGTCAGTCTTCAATCTCTTCAGATCTGAGTTTTCACCACCTCTCTAAAGCCATGCTGATATTTATTCTCATTTGAGCATGGGCTCTGTCGCTTCCTATTTTTGACTGCAGGCTCTCCACAGTTCCACGCAAATGACGTCAAACTGACATTTTTGGTGAAATCCGACACTACAGCTCAAATTGTAAACCATTATTATAAGCCTGTTGTTGGAAATCGGGTTAAACTAAGGAGACAGTTTTGAACACTGATTTAAAAATAAAATGTTTCATTTATATTTTTTTATGTGCTTGCTCAATAATTGATTTTTGTTCATTTGACATATTAGGCCATTTTATCAGGACCCGCTGCCTTCAGTATGCACTTTGTATGATTGCAATGTCCCACTGACCAGATACCAGTGATCAGAAGTTAGTAGGGTTTGAAAAAATCTCAGTGACCCTACTGGGTTGAGAAATGTCCACCGAGCAAAACTGTCCAGCCAGAACTGACCAGTGATAAAGGGCTGTAAAGTACCTGATGCACTCAGACCAATAAAACGCTTTTAACAATAGAGATCACAAAGCAGCGTTACAGAAATCCGGATGTAGATTTAGACAGATGTACCAGATGTGCTCACTACCACATCTGTGTCGCTGCTGTGCCAAGAATTATCCACTACTCAAATAATATCTGATGATTTCTTACTATAAGCGGGTTACACAGGCGCTTACAGATTGTACATTCCAACTAACCTGCCATATAAATGCACCTATAGGGCACTTGCACCTGGTTACATGGCTGCTGAGAGATACACGGTGCATGTACATTATGCAGTCATCAGAGTTGTTTTATGGAAAGCACACGCAAGAACGGCCTCTGTGTTCTGTTTGTCCACGTTCAGTCTCATACTATGTTTTGTGGGTTTTTGAGAGTGCGGGATTTTCTTGGATCTGTTGTCACTTGTAGCCCTTAAAATACCAAAAGCCTTGGGGCTAGTGTTTTTTTTTTTTTTTTTTTGATTGGAATGAGCTTTGACTTGTTTTTGAAAGTTCCTTCTTCACTGCTCCCTCTAAGCCGTCTTTGTCTTGGTTGCCAGTACTGACCCCTTGGCGTCATATGATCCGTTCTATGAAAGTCAGAGCTACAGTCCAAAATGGATGTTCTGGCTAAAAACGGGTTCATTGCACCATGTTCTTGTCTCGTCTCATTTGTCAGAGGCAATCTCCAGTGGCATGGTGTAAGAGGATGAACCAGAGCACTATGGGGGGGAAGGAGCAGCATTCTGGGCTGGACATAAATTGACGTATTGCATAAATGGTCATAGCAGTAGGGTCATTAATAAAAATAATAGGTGGTCACTGGTCATGGCTAGCATTTAGAACAGTGAGAACAGTGAATGATTTCTTGCATTTTAAGGACAGGATTTTCAGACTCTTGAATAAGTGTAATTTGTTCTAATAGTGGTTCTGAATAAATTGTACATCACTGAGAGGAGGAAATAAATAACCATTGTCTCTGACAGAGGGAAGCAGGGCCATTATGCAAATTGAATGGCTACAGATCACAGATTTTACATTTTCTTTTTTTAAAGTAAAATGTAAATTTGACTGTTCCTGTTTGTATATTTAAGTGTTCAAAGAAACTTTTTAATGATATGCCAGACGCTGAGGTGCACTTGGAAACCTCCTCTGCATTTCTGCCATCTTGCTGTGTGTTTCTGTCTCATTGGTTCTCCTCTGATGTCATAGGAGCAGTGGCTGGAGCCATAGAGGTGAGGGAAGGAAGTTCTGCTCATGACGTTTTCAGATGGCCATCAGATTTGCTGTTTGGCAACCTATGTGAATGGTAGTGTTTGTTGTGGTCCAGATTGTCTGACTAGTGTTATCGCTCTCTAGTGTGCCCGGGCATGGTAGGCTGAATTGTATTATTTTATTATGACTAGTCCACCTCTTCAAGCGGGCCTGGGCACGGTTCTATTGGACTAGTCATAATAAAATAAAAATGAAATTTATGACTGGAAAGTCCTATTATTATTATTATTATTATTATTATCATCAATGGTGGTGGTGGTGGTAGTAGTAGTAGTAATAATAATAATAAACTTTAAAAGTAACTTCTCAAGGTGCTTTACATAAACAAAATCATGTATAGATATAAAACATAATAAGTATACATACCAATGGTCAAAGAAATTCTAAAGTCAAGTAACATCTAACCTAAAAAAGTATGTTTTAAGATGTATAATGTTACAGTGGTGGGCTCCATTTTCCTGTGCGAGAGTGCTTTTCTTGCTGCTTTTTTCAAAACAAAAAAGTCATATTGTAATGACGTGAGCGTGCTCAGGCCCAGAACGTTAAGCGCAGTGTGAGTGCAGGCCAGCAGGGGAGTGGGGAGGGAGAACAATCGTGCCTAAGATGGCATGAACCTTGGATAATACCATCTCCAATATCTGAAGTGATACTGAGAGGAAATATCTTTCATTATAGTGGCTTTTATTAAATCGGTGTTATGAGTGATGCTCTCTTCAAAATAAGGTGACTTAATCTTGCATTTTTCCCCAAGGAGGTATCTTTTGGTGTGCCATTTCGTCACCTGAAGATAAGCAGAGTATGATTTTATTAACTCGGACAGCCAAGTGATAGTTGTGCTTCTCCTTTCTTCCATGCCAAGATCAAAATCACTGGCATTAGCCTTCACTAGCTTCACTTTGGTGCTGGCTAATGTTTGATCGATCAACCACCAGCTCTTCCTACCGCTACGAAGATGAACGGGACTAAGAGGATTTACTGGACATTCCAAGAAGAAAATGTATAGGAAATTATGATTTGCGGAGGGAACGGTTTGGTGTATGTCGCAATGTGTTTTTTTTGCTCTTTATTTTTCCCCTTCCTTTCTTTTTTTTTTTCTTTTTTTTTTTATTTGCTTGTTAATCCAAAGCTGTTGGGATGTCAATGGATTCCTCTGTGGAACATTCAGGTTGAGGAATCAGGAAGCCATTAAAGGAGTTTTCTAGTAGAGAGCTGAAAAGCAGTAAGCAAACGGGGATGCCAGTCTTACTTGAATTTGGCCATTGAGCTTTGCTGTTAATGTGAATGTCTAGATACTAAGCATGGTGATGAACACAAGAAGCAGCCCTTGATTATCAGGGTTTTTGGGTAACCAACATCTGCACATCTATCCTTTGCCTCCGTTCTGATTTTTACACAGGTGATGGACTGTGGGTGTTTCCACATATTGTTTGTCTTAAAAGAACCAAACGCAATTCATTTAAAGTGAACCAGAAAGGGAACCAGCTGGAAGTGACCTCAGTCCTTTCAGTGTTTACAATATAGTGGACTCAAAAGAGAACCCGGTCCTCGTCCGCTTCAGCAGTGAAGTGATCTCAGAACCTTTCTTGTTCACACCACAAGTTCATAAGAACTCAGCCCCAAGCTTGCACCCCAAATTTCCTCCAAGTCATCATAGAAGACTGAAATGAAGGAATCCTTCATTTCTGTGGACTCTCCACTTCGATAGATTTTTATCATGGGTGCTTTTACTTTCACCCAGCATTGTCGCGCTGTTCTGTAGTAGCCTCTTTGCTTCATTTTTTTGAGAAAACAAAATAAACCAATTGTCTCTTGTGTTGAGGATAGTTGGCGTTTAATACAATCCTCTTTCCAAATTTCAAGAAGTGCACCTGAGACCACACAATCCCGCGACCTGGCATGGTGAAAAGTTTTGTGTTTACAGCAGCGACAGAACATGGCTGCAGGTACGGCAAGCCTCCAGGTACACATGTCGAAACGAAACACAAAGCAGACTGGGACCTCACTGCTTTCACATATCACGAAGAAATCGAACCACAAACAAGCGAACCATAATGGCTGCTTTTGGGTCCTTTTATGGGGGTTTGAGATTTGTTCACATATACCTGCTGAACCGCTCCAAGAGCGTTTGGAGGGTTCAGACTAACTTGGAGTGAAAACACCCTATATTACTACAGATACTTGCAGGAACAGATAATGTCCTCTCCAGCTCATTGGGGATTGCAGAACAGCTTTTACTCTTCTATTTGTCTTAACAAACTCATGATTGCAGCAGCCATAGCGATCTCTGCTGAGTGCCCGGTTTACAACTGTGAATATAAGCGGTGTCCATCTTTCTCCTCTCTCGCTTTCTGCCAGTGTGTTCCCTTCATTCTGTCTTTCAGTTGGAGCCAAAACTGGCAGGTCAGTGGGAAGCAGTGTGTCCGGTGAACTAGACTAATCTCTCTAGAAAACAGCTGAGGCTCAGCCGTGCTCCTTCACCAGAGCCGACAAGACAAGGGGGCCACAGTGCTCTCTTAATGGACATGCCGTGCACACACACTGAGACCGCAGCACTGGGTCTGCTTCTGAGCATGCGAGTGAAATAGAAAGCAAAGGATAAAGACAGTTAAGGGATAAAGATATGGGACACAAAGAGAGAGGGAGGAAGTAAGGCCTGTAAAGAGGAAGGAAAGAGAGACGGGCGATGCGACTGTGAAAGTACTATACTTGTTACTGAGGAGGGGAAATAACATTGACTGGACGTGCTCATGTGGAACATGGTGTTCCTGTGTGTGTGTGGGGGTGTGGTAACGTACATCTGCCACGACATGAAACATTACTATACGTGTATGTTTATTAGCAACTGTATATTTTTACTGCCGCTACTCTCAGTGAATGATTGAAAACTGACTTAGATCAAAAGACATGAGCGTGTGCTGGCTCGAGGAATACATCAGCCCCTAGCTTGCTTGCATGTTCTAAATATAAAAGCGGCATGTCATTATGAGCCCCAGTTACAGTCTTTATTTACGAGCCCTAATGATAACTCTCAGCACCTCTCTGTATGTGTGTGTGTGTGTGTGTGTGTGTGTGAGTGTGAGAGAGAGAGCGTGCGTACATATGTGTATGCACGCATTTGGAGAGTAGAGATAACATGCCGTGCTAGAGGCATAAGTATAAAAGAGGTTCCGAAAGAGCTGCACTTATCTCGCTCCAGGCCCGGCATAGCGGAGAAATGAGGGAGTGGTGTCCCTCTCTCCCTCCTCCATCTCTCCCTCGGTGAGTGTATTGTACAGCCAGAATGGGCCAGAAGGCAGCGGCGGGAAACTTTCTCATGCCATCTCTGTGGGCTGCCCTACTTTCAGCATCAGTAATGCGTTTCTGCTTTCTCTCCCAAGTTTGTTTCTTTAATAAACTGCCAGAGGAAGAACATTTTGAGTGTAGCTTTGAATAATACAAAAAGATTGCATTTATAATTGATGTGACTCTGTAGGACTTGGCTAAAACTTTGGGAGGGGGTGAGGGAAGGGTTTGGAGGGGGGCAGGCAGGTTGCTGGGTTTACAGGGATGATGAGGGGTTTGATGAATCAAAACACCCAGGAAAAAGGTTAGTTGCACGTTCGCCTCACACCTCCAGGGTCCAGGGTTCGAGTTCTGCTGGGTCCATGTTTCCTCTGGATACTCCGGTTTCCTCCCCTGTCCAAAGACATGCATGGCAGGCTGATCGGCATATCTAAAGTGTCTGTAGGCTCCAGGTTCCCTGCGACTCTGAAAAGCAGTAGAAGATGGATGGATGGATAGTGCACCTTTTAAAGAGACCATTTAGCTAGAAACGTGTGTGTGTGCAGGATTTCAACCCGTTGTGAGCACCAAATGTCTCCATAATAGCAATCTGTGACCGTTTTTGATATGGGCAGGATGTTTGGACTTTATGGAAGTGGATGCATGAGGACAGCTCTCAAATCCTCTCCTGAAAAACAGGGTTGGACTGCTGAGATGACTTTGGATAGGATAATGTTGATTAGGACATTGCTGACTGGTTCCTCATTTGAAAGACAATATTTTTCTTTCTGATCTTTAGTCCTTTACAAGGATGGACTTATCACGAGCTTGCTAAGTCAGCATAAGTACAATCATTTGAGCATCAGGTTCTTTAACCTTCTCCTGCCCTTTTGACAGGTACATTTATTTATTTTAAACTTTTGATATTCCTGTTAGAGCCCAAATTCATTATGTTCCTCTCTGATAGAACTCTCATTCATCCAGATAGATTGCACCACCTCACTCCTTTTCCCATCAGGATCAGACAAATGAACTTCATTTAGGTTGGGGTAAGTCATTTTCACTCAGAGCATGTTTTGTACTCTTGGGTGAGGCTCTCTTCACATTCGGGCAGTCGTCGATGAAATGTCTGTTTAGAGTAAACCGGTGATAAAACAATAGATGTGGTCAATCAATCCAACCATGACAAGAAGGCGTGTCTATATGCCGGTCAATCATATTCCTATCGAATCAGAAAGCCTTTTGCAACTTATTACACTCCCCATCATTCAGACCTTTTTGCGAGATATCGGTGACTAGGTTGACTAGCTAACCCATTTATGCTTTAGTCATATAAGTTGGTTTAATTCGTTTTAAATGTTCATACCGCAACAGTCCATTAAAGACCTTCGACCAAACTGACTGCTGATTTAAAGCATACAGTATGAAATGCTTTGAGCTTTTGTCATCAGTAGGCGTGGTAGTGAGCTAAAATGCTAAAAAGCTGGCTTTTTGTTTTTGTCAAGATAACTAACTAGCCAGTTAGTCTGACCAACTGAACACCAAAAATCCTCATTCCTTTACCATAAAATAAAGCTAGCTTTTCCAAGATGGTTTCCTTTCTTTCTTCCGTTTGCTTCATTTTTTTTAATCATCAACTTCACATACCATAGAATTTAAATGATCACGATTGCCAGGTTTTTTAAAAGGAATGCCCTGCGAAGACGACATAGGGGCGGCTGTGGCGCAGGTGGTAGAGCGGGTTAAACTGTCCACTAATCGTAGGGTCAGGGGTTCGATTCCCATGCCGGGTGACTCCATGCTGCAGTGTCCTTGGGCAAGACACTGAACCCCAAGTTGCTCCTGATGGCAAGTTAGCACCTTGCATGGCAACTCTGCTACCATTGGTGTGTGTGAAGGGGTGAATGAGATGCAGTGTAAAGTGCTTTGGAGAAAAGCGCTATATAAGTGTGCCATTTATCATTTGGGTTGCAAAATCCCTCAGTTATCAGGGTTTTTTGTTTTCATTAATTGGCCATACTGGTGCAGTCATTTATCAAATATGTTGCCCATGATGAGTCCACACTTTTGTGTAGGACCAGCCTTGAGCTGGAGGTGAGCTCTTTCCCCTGTCAGTAGCTGTACTTAAACGGAAATAAACCCAAGTTCACTCAAATTTATCCATCATGAGATAATCCAGAAACATTTCCAGAGCTTCATAGCGTCCAGCGGGCTAGTGAGTGTTGGCAGGTTGGCATAGAATCAGTGCGTGGTCATTTTAAGGGACTCCAAAATAGATGAACGTGCTTTTTGAGACTTGCTCACCAACATTTATAATAATGTCCCTTGTATCCTGTAAATGCCAAAAACCCATCTCTCTCTCGCTCTCCCTCCATCCTCCCTCCATTCATCTCTCTTGAGTTGTAGCCTTTAAACTTCTCTGAGCTAAATTTAGCCTTGACTGCTGTCAGAAGCCAGCTAGTTAACGGAACACAGGAAAAACAAGATAAACATTTATTAAGACACAGTTCTAAGGCACATTTTCTGCCTTTTTGTGCATATACACTAGACAGTGTGTAAGAAATGTGTGTTAGAAGCGTACATAAGAATATGTAAGGAAGTGGAAGGATGCACTTTAAATTCAGGTGTCCATAAAGCTGATCCTGCATTTCCGTGCGCGCATGTGTGTGTAACACACACAGAGAGAGAGAGAGAGAGACAGTGTGTATGAGCCTCTGAGATTCATTTGGTGAAGTTTAGTGGACCATAGTCACTGCCATTAATAAAAAAAATAAAATAAATCCAACACTGTCTTTTGAAGGCACAAGCTCCTGCTCTTGTCTTTCTCCATCTTTGGTATGTAGTGAGATATAGTCCAGGACATCTTGTAAATTTTCCAGCCTTGTCTGCACACCGACAAAGCTACAGCACCAGAGTGAAAGCATGGCTTACTATAGCTAAAGATAGATAGAATCTGATGATTTAAAAAAAATTTTTTTAAATTATAGCTTGTACAGAACGGTGTTTGAGAAACACATAGCTGATCCCAGCATCTTCATTAGTTTATATATATGTATATGTGTTGTGTGTGTGTGTGAGTGTGTGTGTGTGTGCTCCAGATGTGTGTGGGTGTTCCTTCCCTGCTGTCTGTGAGCTCTCCCCACTGTAA
>JAOUWY010000054.1:24802237-24816287 GCA_025728095.1 Prietella phreatophila | reverse complement strand
TTTAGACACGCCCATCAGCCTACCATGCATGTGTTTGGACTGGGGGAGGAAACCGGAGTACCCGGAGGAAACCCCCGAAGTACAGGGAGAACATGCACACTCCCAAATATTTCTTTGTATTGTTTATTGTTTATTATCGTGACCATACTGTATCATTACACCGTCATCCACATACAACTGATTGCTAGGACAAAAATCCTAATTCTGGTTGATGAAAAAGTAACACTTTCCCCTCTGTGCACAGAATATTTCTATTAATATAAATATCAATATATTTGGACTCATCCTGAGCTCCATCAGGGGGGTCAGCTTTGAGCTTCCCCAGGCATGATGCATTTTAACTGCGCAGAAAAAAATCTGAAAATTATAATAGAAATAGAAATATTTTTAAATTAAATCTCAATTAGAATATTAATTTGAATGAATAGATCTGATTCTGGTTGATGGAAAAGTAACACTTTTCCCTCCGTGCACAGGATATTTCTTATATTATGACACAAAAAGCTACGCATTATGGAAAACTGCCAAATACAAAGTGTAGTTCCTCCTCCAAGACATGATGAACACGATGAAGTTGTACATTAAGGAGCATTTTGGAAACAGAGGCCTGTGACGCCTGCCTTGTTCACCTGAATGTGAAACAGATTCCACACTGGTTGCTCTGTACATGAACGAAGTCCACGTATTCCACCCAGTCCACATGTAGATGTTCTTTTCTGTCCAGGTGACATCAAAACAGATACAGATTGTGTTTTCTCAGAAATACCCACGACTATATTGCGCTTAAATTGTGTTCAGCCTGTCTAATGTATAGGCAGTAGTTCAGAAAGTACATCAAGAAATCTCTATCCAGCTCGTTCATGAAGTTTCCTCTCACTAAAGCTAGAAATTAAATAGTGGCAGTGGGAAGCATGTAAGATAAGTGTGGTCTACAGCGAGCAGACTGCGCGACAGTTCTGAAGATCTTCTGGGAAGAAGCTGGGAGATCTTCTCCAGGTTACCTGGAAAGCAGCCAGCTGTCAACATGTACACCTACCTTCAGCATTCAGCCTTGTGAGAATGAAAAGCACTCCATGTTCTTACCTCTGGGTAGTTCAAATGTACATGTAGACTTGTATAGAATTGGTGTTCCTTGCACAAAGCATTACTCCGTTGAACTCGTAAACACTCGGAACCTCTGAAGTTGTTGGTCTCATTTGACCGGTTTATTCCGTCACTTGTGGGCGTGTCAAGTGTCATCACTGTAGTTTCGGTTCAAGAGTTCTCAATTCAGGTTCCTGCTGAAAAATCCAGTCTGGTCAGGTATTTAAACATAGACCTGAGCTGCTCAAACTGGAAAATTCCTTCTGAAATTCCTCTACTAATCCAAGACCATCGAGCAGCTTTAAAGAAACATAAGAATAAGGCGATTAGAAACCATTACTGTTCAATTTACACAGTTAATGAGGAATACTATCTGGTAAAGATGGTCTGTGTTTTAAGCGCTGATCTATTCTTATACGTACTCACTTCATATTGATATTGATAAAGCAAAAATAAATAAATAAATAAATAAATAACTGGTAACAATATTCAGTCGTGTTATTGTTACGATTGATGTGATATTATGCGAGGGCACTATCTGGGTGGGAATTTTGTCTCCCTCTGCCGGACGCATTGTGTAACAGCAAGTCACCTCAGCAGCACGAAAACAGACTGTAATATGAGCTAAAGTAATAAATAATAGGGATGGCTAATATGTCAAAATAGTACCCTAAAAATGTGAAATCCTTTTTTACATATTGTGTATACTGTAGACTGCCTTACTGAGAATAGGCATATAAATATGGCATTTTTTTATCATCTTTTTAACAACCTGTGCCTAGATATTCTAAGGTTTTTATGATGTAATTTATTATTATTATTATTATTATTATTATTATTATTATTATTTTAGAGTTTGGTATTTAATATTAAAAGAATTGACCTATAGTAGTCATTATTATGTATTAAATATTGTGGTTGTGCAATCAGGTGGGTGATGATACGTTTCAGCTGCCACAGGCATTCATGAAAGACTTCAAATCATAGGTCAGTGGTGTAGCGAAAATATTAGCAAGTGGTCAGCCAGCAGAGATAGTGATATCTGTGACAAATCTGAGATGGGCTTCCGTTTACCTTCAAAGTTAACTTTTTTATTTATTTTTTTTACATTCTGGTAAGCAAGACTTGTTATTTTCAAACGTTGCAAGCTGACATTGCCCATAGATAGATTAGATAGGATGGCTGGATGTGGATGGATGGATAGAATCGCAATCAAAATTATTCAACCCCCCATTGCAAATCAGGTTTATTGTCAAGATTTACAGACTTTCAGCTGTTTGCAATGAACAAATCAAAAAGCAAGTGAAATAGTTCAACACAACACGTTTCAAGTGATTTCCCCAAATTCAGCTGAAGATGCAACTTATAATGACCAGTGCAAACAAGATGCGTAGCTTCTGGCAGGGTTCCTGAGGAATCGTAGCTCGCTCCTCATGGCCTCCAGTTCAGTAATATTCTTGGGTTTGTGTGCTGCAACCGTCTTCTTCAAAACCCACCGGAGATTTTCTATGGGGTTCATGTCAGGAGACTGTGATGACCTGTGGAATCTTACAGCATTTCTTCTACAACCAAGCCTTGGTTGGAAATTGTCCTGTTGGAAGTTCCAATGACACCCAAACTTCAGCTTCCTCACAGACATCATGACGTTTTCCTGTAAGATTTCCTAATACTTCAACGGATCCTTCTGGCCTTCCATACGCTGCAGGTTTCCAGTGCCAGAGGATGTAAAGCAGCCCCAGAGCATCACCGAGCCACCACCATGCTAGACTGTGGACAGAGTGTTCTTTCTTCATTCTTCTTCCTCCAGACATACTGCTGATTCATTGTGCTGAAAAGCTCCAGTTTTGTTTCATCGCTCCACAGAGAAAGGATCCCAACACATCTGTGGCTTATGTATATGATTTTGAGCAGAATTTCTTGTGCTTTTGGGTCAGTAGTGGTGTATGTCTTGGAGTTCTGGCATGGAAACCTTCTGCGTTTAGTACGCGCCTTACTGTGCTCACTGAAACCTCAGTGCCTGTTGCCACCAAGTCCTGCTGAAGGTCTTTTGTAGTCACTCGAGGGTTTTTCACAACCTGCCTTCTCAGAAATCTAGTTACAGCCGTTGATAGCTTCCTTTTTCTGCCCAGTCCAGGTATTTCATTTGTTCTAGCTCAAGCACACCTGGTGCAACTAATGAAACTCTTGATTAGTTGCATCAGGTGTGCTTGAGACAACACCTATTTTGCACATTTGTGCTGTTGTGAGGGACAAAATTGAATAATTTTGAAACTGGAAAAAGTCCTAAGTTGGATTTTCAGTTGAGTTTGAAGAAACCACTTGAAGTATTCGTTGTCTATTTCAGTTGCTTTTGTTTGATTTGTTCATTGCAAACAGATGAAAGTCTGTACATTTTGACAATCACCCTGATTTGCAGTGGGGAGTTGAATAATTTTGCTTGCAACTAGTAATATTAAAGTAATATTAAGCGACTATTTTATTACACGTAATAAGTATTACTGCACTTTTTGTGGTCTGTTGAACAACAAACCTACATAGTATACTATTTTTTGTAATACAAGACTTTTCTCTATGTTTATTTTTAAAGCATGTTCATCCCTGCCACAGTTCTTCAGGAGACTGCTGCACTTACTTTTTCTACTGACCTACAAACGTAAAATTCAGATGTTTATGTACTAACTCAATAACACCGAAATCATAAAATAAACATCTACAACAAAATGTGTTTTACAAACTCGGGCACCTAAGTCTTTTGCACAGTGCTGTTTATATTGTGATGGATATTGTGATCTGGTATTTTGTCATATCGCCCACCAATAATGCAATATAATATAAAGAGTTAATGCGTGAAGTGAAACCAGGCGTTTCAGTATTATTCAGTGTTAAACGTGTCTTGCTTATGGAACCAGTTGTCACGGAAAGCAGACATTGGCAAATTGCCGGCCTAGATTTTAGACATGGCTCTGTGCAGATGAAAAACAGTCTGGCAGTTGACACTGAGGCTACATGGTAGCTATTGTATGAACTTTATCCATTTTAAATGTGAACAATACAATGAAGTAACATTGATGGTCTGCTGTAACTTAGATGAATTAACTACCAGCATCAGAATTGTGATTGACTGGTGTTTTATGCAGTTGATGCAAAGGGTTGATATTGAATTTTGTCACTTGGGCAGTGTGCTGTCTAGCCCATACCTTTCTTGAGTCTTTGTGTAGCTAACTGTATCTGCTCACTTTAGTCCCTGTTTGTGTGTGGAGGTGGATTCCTTTTATTTTTCTTATAACAATTAAGAGTAATCTGACCAGTAATACTAACACGGGGAACACAGTGGATGGAAGCTGGTAATCTTTATTAGTGATGACATATAATGGGACTGTACCTTTTAAAACTGTCATTTATATGTTCCAGCTTATTCGAAATCAGCAAAACAGAAGCATAGCAGTATTGACATCCCTGCGCTGTTTCTTTATACAGCTGTTGTTTTTGGTTTCTCCTTGACATGAGAAATGGAGTACAGTAGTGCTAGCATTTCTCCTCCGTCTGCTGATATTTGGGAATGTAGGTCATGTGCGCTCACTTTTGTTGCGAGCATGTGATTGATGGAAAAGTGACTTTGTCCTTTTTGAGGACAATAGAAGGAGGTCAGCAAGGATTTGTTTCTGAAGCGTCTTGCTCAGACTGCGTTAATGTCTTGCTAATGTCAAAGAAAGCTTCAAATGGGTACATGACAATAATAACATATTTACATAAGGATACCTGGGATTCTAGTGAGTATTAGCATGCTGTTGGCTGCTTTGTGTGCAATCGTTTTTAATGGGCTCTAAAAGAGAACGGCAAGCTGTTTAGTGTCAAAACAGCAAAGTCTCACCAGTCAGCTGTGTCCACTTGGCCAGTTGTGTGAAGATGAATGGTGGAATACTCAAAAAGTGGTGGCAGCTGCTAGTGTCCCTCTGCCCTGCTGCTTGTGTGTACAGACACTGTTGAAGGACGCGCACAAGGTCATGTGTCCAACTGTTCTCTTTGACAGTTACAAATAGTAGAATAGCCTGTCTCAGTGACGGTGTTGTTGCATGGTTGTTTCCAAACCCCCCCCCCCCCCCTTCTTGCTTACGTTAGACAATACCACTATGTTGTGTGGCCTTATTGAAAACGGTCTTTCTTCTTATGTAAAGGCATGTCGCTGCAAGTTATGACTGCTAGATCGAATTGGTTTTATATAGAAAAGAACTTGGTAAAATCAGCTTTTTGAGCAGCTCAGCATTTTTTTTTCTTTACACCTGGCATGCTTGAACATTTCATTCAGACAGACAGGCAGATTAACTAGCTGTTTTATTTTAAGACCCCCAAGACCCCAAAGCACCCCCCCACCCCTCCCCTATTGACATGTGCATCTGTTTTTCCCGGTACTGCGGCAGTCCTTATATGGCTGGTGTAGGCTTGCAGGATAACCTAACCCAAGCATTTGGGCCATGACATCTCTCTAAGTCCTCTGTACAATGATCAGACTGGCTGTCATCAGAACTTTGAGTACGTGACTGGCAGAGACAGGTGGCTTTTTACTGTGCCTGGGTTTGTGTGGGTGAGAGGGTGGGGGAGCATAGACTGTACAGCCTGTTAGTGCATGCTGAGCCTGAGAGTGTTGGGGTTGGACACCCACATGTGGTGATGAGGAGTGACATCTATATGCAGTGTAGTGATTATCGCATTCAGCCACGCGCAGACTAGGGCTCAGCGTGTGTGTTTTCCGAGAAGCCGTTGCTCTGCTGATGATTGTGTGTCAAAGCATTTCACTTGATTACTGATCAGTCTGGGTAATATGATGATCACAATATCAATATGATTAGAATTTATGTCACATTAGTTCCATCATTGATTCAACGTCACTAATCACTTTATCCTGGTCAGAGTGTTTCTGGAGTCTCTTCCGGAAACACTAGGCGGGTCGAGTCGGGAAAAGACCCAGGATGCGACACAGGACGGCACCACGCACACACGCATTCACACCTAGGGGTAATTTAGCATGACACGTTTACCTCTCGGCATGTTTTTCTGGTGAAGCCAGTGGAAACCCATGCACACATGGGGAGAACGTACAGAGAAACTCGACGCATAAGCTGATTTTTTTTTCTTCTTCTTCTTTTCAGTGTAAAATATCAAAATTCTTTTGACATTAAATAAGTGTTATTGATTTAGATTTTTATAACATTATTTGTTTATATTTTTTGTCACTTCACCCACTTCTACTTAACAGATGTTTTTTCCCGTTGACCCATTTACAGTGGTACAGTAGTGCAAGAGTGTAGTCTTGATTAATCAGCCATTGTGTTAGCAAGGATTACTCATCTGCGATGAGAGCATACACCATCGTAGCATCTCTTAGCAAGACTCTGGGTCTCTCTTGATCTTTACAGCCATGCTTTTAAAGCACAGCCTTTACAGGGTGTGGTGAGAAACCTGTGCCCATGGATCTCAGCTTTTTGGCTCTGTGGTCATACAGCTCAGATGTTGTTTGTTCCACTGAACCCTGAACTAGCACTACAGCCTGGGAAATTTCCGAACGAATTCAGCACTCTTGCAAAATGACCGTTCCACACAGACCTCCAGTTTCTCTCAAGCCACAGGTACTGGAGGGAGACAGTTCAGAGCAGACGTGCTGATTACTTGCGCCACTTCATCAGAGAGTGCTGGAAAACGTTCTTGATAACTCCTTAAACCCACTGGATGAGAAACGTACATCAAACTGTAATGGTCACCCCACTCTGGGGAAAAAATAGAACTTGTTCACATTGCTCTGTTAGATAGAAAGTACATCTGAGTTTCTTCCCTCTCATTCGAGCATGATTTACCTTGCTTTTTTCAGTATTTTGGTGCATTACTTAACCATGTGTATAGTTGCCAGGGGGTAGGGTGACTCATCACATCTCTGGAACAAAATGCCTTACTTTTTTGCTCTTAGTTCTCCTGCTGCTGCAGAGCGCTGGAGTTCCAGACGCTGCTCTTCCATTTGCATTTCACATTTTATGTGAGGAACAGAACAGATGGCTTAATGCCAGTCGTCTACATTTTCTTTCTTTCTTTCTTTCTTTCTTTTTTTTTAATTGGCACACCATATTTTCACGTGAAGCAGTAAAATCTCATCACACATGGCGGAGTGAGCAGTTCCAAACATAGCCTGAGAGAAAATACTGTTCTCCTTACAAGGATTACATTACTGTACCCAACTAATCCATTTAGCATAGATGGATATAGTAGTGCCTTTAAAGGCAGATAGATACTCATGTTAAATTTTAAGAACGCTGAAGGAATTGTTTACCCGTACTTGCGAACTTGGATGAAAAGATGATGTAATCCTAAATTGCTCTCATTAGCATGACGGTATTATTATTCACGTTGGAATTTTCGGGGACACTGTTCCTTTCTGTGCAAACTACTAGTCTGGTTTAAGCACTATTACAGGAAGGGATCAGTGGCACATCATATGTGTATAGACAAGAACCAGAATCACAGATTTAATGCCTCTCGGAATAAGACAGCTGCTCATTTGGACTGTGCAGCGCTTTGCCTGCATGGCACTGCCAATGTATACATTTCCTCTATGCCTGGTTACAGACACTTATCTCTGGATGCTGACCAGGACTATTTTCCTCTAAGCCCAGCTGGCTGTGCAGTGTGTGTGTGTCCGTGTCCTCCCTGCTGGAGTGGAGGTTGCTGTATGTGTGTCTATTTTAACTGAATAATTACTTGCACTATAAAGACTAATGAATTGTTAGGCAGCTTATGTGGTGTTAAATCATTTTGAAAAGAACCTGAATTAATTGAGCCTTTTTACTGCAGATGTGAGATCTCTAAACATTTACCTGTTATAAGGATCTCTCAGCCATTCATTTTTCATCCAGGTAGAAGCTTATAATGTTAATGTCACAACGTATTGGTCATTTAATTCAGTTCAGTTCTTAAAAAATCACGAAAGTGGCCTTTTCCACGTTATTTTTTAGTTTATCTCAGTTTTTTCCAGAATTTTCATGACTTGAATTTCAAAGACTAAATGTATTGAAATATTCAGAGCGGTACTGCAGTAAAAATGTCGCATAACATCAAATTATCCGAATCATTTTATTGGTCACTAATACATTTACATGCATTAGGTATTTTTCTTGGAGTTTAGTCACAAAATGATACATTTAGCACACACACACATCACAGACAACACGGCACAAATGCCTTTCAGTTATGCAAATATTGCACCCAATATGCAAATATTATACCTTAAGTGGAAATGGTAGGCTCAGTTGTCGTATTCTTTGAAATGTCATGAATTCAGATTGTTGTGATTCTGTTTCATCTCCAAGTTTAGCTCAGACCACTAGTGACAGAGACGCACATGACTCCAAATGATGTTCCAGGCCTCTCTGATTTGTGCTTGAAACTCGCATGATGCCGAGCTACTGTATGCCCTATCTGTGTGTGAAGATGTGGAAGGTGGAGATTTCAAATAAAATCGCCTTAAAAACAGTTTAACTTGGTCTGGTTTTTGCTCGTGTCTTATCATATGACTATTACGATTCAGACTAATAATGAGGAACACTTATGTTACAACAGACTCTCACTTTTTTTCATTTTTTTTACAATTGTCCTTTAATGCCACAGTGAGCTGTGACCCATGTGTACAGGTACATTCTCACATAGACAAGTTTACAGTGTGTGATCATGCGCAAAGAGGCAGTCGTGCACTTAATTGTTCCAAAAATCTGCCGAGTGTTCTGATGAGCCACCGGTTAGTGAGATGGTGTCATCTATGAGACAGTTTCATGATCAGCTTTAAATATGGTGTGCTTTGTAGCACTTTGGTGTTCCAATAAAAAGCTTTAAGTATGTGCTCGGCTATGCAACATGCCCAGAAGCGTCGCCGTTTCCCTGACTAATACAGAGGCTTTCCAGGCTGTTAAAGAGCAATTATGAGGCCTGTTGGTTTGACTTGGAACATGTCGGGTGAAACTGTTCTGTGCAGGTTCTATCCTGTCATGACGGCTGTAACCACCAAAGCCACCGCATCCAGTTTCGAAGCCTTAAACCTTTTTAACTTGCATAGATGCAGTATAAATGATATTTATTTTTATACTAGAAGACTCTCCAAGTAAAATATAAATCACATTTTCTTGGAGACCGTTGTTGGAGCTTTTTACAGACTTGCATTGTTCTTTTGTGCAGTTTCCTGAGCCAAAACAATACGTCTGCACCCACTGAGGAGGTACTTTTCAGCCTCATTAATTAAAACTATAATTAGAATTTTGTATGTTTTCCACTTAATCTATTAGGGAAGCAAAGCTTTGATTCTGGCCATCCATTAGACTTTTCACACTGGCTCCCCCCCATCCAACATTGCTACAGTTGCTTAAGGTGATGATAGCTCAGTGGCAGTCAGGCCTCATCTAGCGCCTTGTGGTGCTTTCTGGAGAAATGGCGCTTTTTTTTTTTTTTCGCTTTCAAAACAAAACAAAGTGTTTGTGTTTGTGAAGCCGAGCCGTTACATAAGTGGGTTCCCAAAGGACGTTGCATTATTCAGAGCTGTAAGAGGCTTTGTTTGGCTACGTGCAACCTAATAATGCATCACCTCCATCTTCTGTGTTCATTTATGGACAAATTTTGTACTGGGTTCACTCGCTGGGACGGGATCCAACGTGAATCAAACATAAAGCTTGCTTTCTAACAGACGAACAGCATCACAAGTATGGGATAACGGCAGAGGGATTCTCCACAGTTAATGATGAGAACAATGATCATTGTTAGGTGCTGTGTAGAAGTTTGTGGGTGTTAAACGTATCCTTTATGTTCCATTAATAAAGGATCTAAAGTTATTGGGCATAGACATCAAAATGAAGAGATATATCTTGATCTATAAATGTACCATTGTTATTGGCACCCTTTGTGATATGCAGTTTTTCAGTTTGAATCTCATTTAAATTTTAATAAAACAACTATTATTGAAAAACGGTTTGCACTTAATACAAATCTGTAATAGAATAAAACCTTCAGATACTACATACATAATACATACGTCAATATTAATAATACATTCAATGCAATTTTTCATAGAATTGTGTTGAAATGATTGTTTATGTCGGCTTTGCTACAGTGGATATAAAAAGTCTACACACCCTTGTTAAAATGGCAGGTTTTTGTGATGATAGAAAATAAAACCAAGATAAATCATGTCAGAACTTTTCCCACCCTCGATATGGAATCGCAACATACAAACATTAAGTGGAAAATAATCTAACATTTTAGGGGAAAAGAGGAAAAATAAAAAAAAGTTACAATAACTTGGTTTATTGTAACACATAATACATGTCATAAATAGAATTATTTTTGATTATCCCCAAATACAGATCAGCTGTTTCTATAGGATTTTGGTAACTGGCACACTTATATAGTGCTTTTATCCAAAGCGCTTTACACAGTGTCTCATTCACCCACACACCAGTGGTAGCAGAGCTGCCATGCAAGGCGCTAACTTGCCATCGGGAGCAACTTGGGGTTCAGTGTCTTGCCCAAGGACACTGCAGCATGTGGAGTCACCCGGGCCGGGACTCGAACCCCCAACCCTACGATTAGTGTACAACCCGCTCTACCACCTGCGCCACAGCCGCCATTTTTATTTTAGGATTTTATTTACATCTACTTGGTTTCATCTGACTGCTGAAGCTATGGTCCAGTAAGAGCTTACAAAGCATGCATGGTATCTCACTGTTCAACCAGGATAGGGGTATAAAAGAGTTTCCAAAACATTACCTGTACCATGTAGCATTGTGAAGGCCATCATCAACAAATAAAGAAAATGGAGAACCACAGTTACATTACCAAGAACAGGACATCCCTCCAAAATTTATAAAAGGACAAGACACAATATTACCAGGGAGACTGCCAATAGATCTACGGCAACATTAAAGGAGCTGCAGGAATATCTGACCAGTACTGACTACTCTCTGCATGTAATGATTTCTCATATTCTTCACATGTCTGGGCTTTGGGGTAGGGTGACTAGCCAGAAGCCCTTTCTCACAAAAAACGTCCAAACCCAACTAAATCACCCCAAACCATATGGCAAAATCTGATGAGACCAATTCCAAAAGATATAATAATAATTCCAACAGTTATGTTTGGTTTAAAAACAATAAAAAGCGCATCACCAGAAAACACCATACCCATGTTGAAGTATGGTGGTGGCAGCATCATGCATTAGGGCTGCTTTTAATCAACCAGAACTGTGGCTTTTATCAAGGTGGAGAGAATCATGAATAGCTACAAATACTGGTCACTTTAAGTGCAAAACCTTCAGGTGTCTGTTAGTAAGCTGAAGATGAAAAGGAATTTCACCTTTCAGCACAACAGTGACCGAAAGCATGCATCCAAATCAACAAAGGAATGGCTTAAACAAAAGATCAATGTTTTTGAAAGACCTAGCCAGAGCCCAGACCTGAATCCAACTGAAGATCTGTGGGGTGACCTGAAGCAGGCTGTGCACAGGAGACATCCTTGCAATTTGATGGTTCTGGAATGTTATTTGCAAGAAAGTGGGAAAATATTGCAAGTCAAGATGTGCCACACTGATGGACAAAAACACTGAGTAGTGTGCACACTTATGCAACTAGGTTTTTGTAAGTTTTTTTTTGGTGGTATTTTTCCTTTTTTCCCTAAAAATGTGTCTCTGTTTTTGTATAACTTGCAATTTCACATTAAAGGTGGGAAAAGATCTGACATCATTTATCTTAGTGTCATTCTTTTACTTCACAAAAACCTGCCATCAGGGGTGTGAAGACTATTTATACCCATTGTATATAATTAAAGAGTTGTCCTGGTCAGTATTCCATCCATTATAGTGGATACAGTAGGTAGTTTGCCTAATAGATTATTATTATTTATCATCTCTCTTTTAAATGTGTGTGTGTGTGTGTATATACATTCACGCTCAGCCAAGTGTGCGTTTAACGTCTCTCAGCTACAAGTTTGCTGCTCCTTTGTTGAGTTTCGGCTACTGTGTGCAAGGCAACACCTCCAGGTTTCAGATCAGAACATTTGGATTGCTTCAAGGCAGTGATATCATAGATTGGCCCTTCCTCTGATCTTTATCAGAGATGTTGCTGCCTGATGTTATTGTGCCTTTTACAGTAATACCAACACATGTTCCTTCCTTTCTGCATCAGTTTTGCACAGACCCCTCCCACCAGCCACATGCATAACATGTTCTAACACATGCACGTTATATTTCCTGTTCATTTGATATTGTTCACTAAAGGTTTTCTGGTGTGTTTCTTATGCCAAGTGTATAAGTTCAGAAAGCGTTTTTTGTTGTTCAGCATTTTCTCTAAAATGGTATCTTCGCTGCTTAGAGCTATGTGTATACGTGTAAAGCTCAGTAAAATTCTCACTTGATTCCTACAATATTTGTATACCGAGACACTTGTGAAAGATTCTCCCCAAAGCTTATCGATTCCTCATGTGTTTTTGGAACTAAGGATTTGTGTTGCGTCTTGAATGAAGGGCCAATATTGGTTGTTGTTATTCATTTATTTATTTATTTATTGTATTCAGCTATGTGTAAAGCTGCTGATTATTTAAAAAAAAGTCAGTCATCACGGAAGTCTTTAGATATGTTTTACTTTTAGTTTGCATAAACCTTTTCATTTGTTCTGAATTATTTTTATTTTGTTTTCATAATCTAATTTTCACAGTTAAAAAAAAAAAAAGAGAATATTTCAGAAATGATTAAGATCAAGACTTTACAGTACAGGGTAAAAACCGTAAGGAATTCACTATATGGAATGTATTTTCAGAGAAGCACTTGAACAGAGCCTATTTATTTTTGATTTATTTTTGACTGTTTGCCAGTCTTCGCAACACAGTACAACATTATATGGCTTGTCTTGCAGCCAATATAGGATATTTAGTGCATCGTCTAAGTAGGTAACAGTAGATGAAGTTATGTGATAAATCCTGAAGTTTGGTCAGGCATCTCCATGGCTTTTCCCACATAACACTCTCTCTCTGTCCCATAGCTGTCGCTCACAGAAAATCAAGGTGAGAGAGCATGGAGAGAAATCCCTGGAAATAGCGTCATGCTCTGCTAAGCATGCTAAATGACAAGCAAGGTGAAACGAAATCATTCTTTTCCTGTAATGGATTTCTCACATGTTTGCTTTAAGGAGCGGTTTTGTTTGGTTTCTCAGTTGAAACCAGTGAGGCCCTTTGACCATATGATCACACACAACAAGGAGACACTGCTTGTTCACAGAGCAAGTGACGCATGCTCTGTCTCCACTGTAAAGTGGACGTTTGTGTTTTGATGGTGTATTTGCAGTGGCCAGTAGTAATTCCTGTGTTTGTTTTGCTGGGGTTGCATGTTCGTGTGGCCAAGTGACCCATGATTGTTGGAGAATAAGTCAAGCGGTTGTGTGAAGGAAACTCCAACAATGTGGGCCAGCAGATGGTAGAAAGACAGCTTGGTAACGAACTGATGTTCACACAGGGAGCTGGAAAATCTGGCGATGAATATATGGATGGCCATGACGTCAAACACATAGATGCAGACACAATAGAGTGCACTCGTTTTCTCTTCAGTAGCTGTACTTTTGAACTGTTTTTATTTATTCATTTATTTTAAAAAAAATAATAAATTAGCCAGCCAAGATCCTGTGTAGTATTTTTTTTATTAAGCAGACTAAAAGCTGGTACTTTGTAACCTACTTATGAGATCTCAGTAGTTTATGTTAAGAAAAAGAGTTTGTGTTAAAATTTGTTTATATTTTCATCATGAGCACAATTATAACCATTTTTGCTCATATAAACTTGGTCGTATGTAGTCGGGGTTCAGTGTCTTGCCCAAGGACACTTCGGCAGTGGAGTCACCAGGGCCGGGAATCGAACCACCCACCCTACGGTTAGTGGACAACCCTCTCTACCACCTGTG
>JAOUWY010000054.1:24758981-24770271 GCA_025728095.1 Prietella phreatophila | reverse complement strand
TTCGCTGTTGTTGTTTTTTCATTAACTCTATTTACTTAACAATTAACGCCCAGCCCACGGCCGGCTGACACCCCACACACATACACCACCTCTATGTCCTCTAAAAGGCGTCCCCACAAGCCCACAAACCCCCCACATGCACCTTCCCTCCCTTCTTCTGTGCCCGTTAATTTCTGCCGTCACTGTTTTTTCAGTCCCTCCGCAGCTCCTCCTGTCAGGCTGCCTCCTGGAGCTGTTCATTTGGATAGGCGGCACGCTGACAGGCCTGACAGCCCGTCCCCACAGGGCCTTTTGTCATGTGATTCCAGACTACCCGCCGCTTTTTCTCAAGCACCCGCTTTATCTGTCCATACAAACGAAGCCACAGGCTTCTTTCTATCTGCTCATGTTGTTTTTTGTTGGCTTTTTTCCCCTCCCCTTGTCATTTTCTTTTTTTTTTTTTTTACTTCAATCTGCATGCCATATCATAGACAAAGACATTCTGCCCATCTGCTTTTCTTTGTCCAGCTTGAGCAGGATGGAGTCGCTTAACAGGGTTTGGAGATTAACACCGGTTGCACTTAATTTCAGGGATTTTAATATGTTCGTGGATACATGCTGCTGAGAGTTTTTGTTCTGTTCCATAATTAACCAATTAAGAGTTGTGAGGTCCATCTCCCCCATGCTCTGACAAGGTTTCCGAAACCATGGCAGTGCTGCTATATCAAGTGTGTGCATGTATGGGAGGTGTGTATACGTGTGTGGTTTTCAAGTTGATTGGACCACATGCATACATGATCACATGACTATCCTTCTTTTATTGCTTATCTGTTATCCGTAACACTTTTTTAAAAATAAATTATACCCCATCACCTACTTTATAAGACATAGTGTCTTACTCGATCTCTCTCTGTCTCCATCTATCTTTCTGAATAATTTCAACAGGTACCAGTGACCCATATGTCAAATTCAGAATAGGTGGCAAGACAGTCTACAAAAGCAAGGTTGTTTACAAGAACCTTAATCCTACATGGAACGAGTGTTTCTCTATCCTCATCAGGGACCTGGAGCAGAATGTTTATGTTAAGGTATGGACATGATGCCTCGAGCCTCACAAGACAACCACAAAAATTGCTCCTGTCTCAACAGAAATTTCTCAAAACCGTTTTCCTATTACTTATAATTTTGCCTCAGGTGTACGACCGGGATCTGAGATCTCGGGACTTCATGGGTTCAAGCTTGATCACTCTCAGTAACTTGGAGTTGGACAAGTATGGCACATTTATTTCTTGGTACTCATCATCAGCCATGATCAACTGTAGCAGTCTTAGAATAACTCAACCTAGTGAACTTTAACCCATAAAGATGGTGTTTCTTTCAGAACATCTGAGATGATCCTGCATTTGAAAGACCCTGGCAGTCTGGAAGAGTACATGGGAGTAATAATCTTAGACGCCTGCGTGTCCATCTGTGAGGGGCCCACCAAACGAAATGTATGTCCTGAAAACAAAACACAACAGATGTCAGGCACAACAAGCATGCAGTCTTATGTAGCAACAGATTGACTGACAAACATGTTTCTTGCTTATATTTCAGAAATGGCCACTTAGGAGGAAAGGAAGCTTCAATAAGGTAGAATAGGATTTCTTCTTGAATCTTTCATACAGATAACTGTATGATATTTTAATGTTCCTGTTTATTTTCATTTTCTGCTTTTATGTTTGTCTCAGTCCCACAGTGTTGGATTAAATAGCACAGTCTGTATGTATTTGCAATGACATGCACCTAGTCCTGAAGGGTTCTCTTCTATTAATAATTTTTTTTCAGTTTTTCTAGAATAGGCCACTGGAGGGCAGTACATCATTGTATAATATCTCTTGTTTTGCCCACCTCCCCTTACTGGTCATAAATTCTGCTTTTATAATGATTGCCGTTAATTTTACACAAACTACTGAAAAACTGCAGCTGGACTGAATGATATGTTGCAGTGATCTGACCATGTAATGTTGCCTTTTTTTTTTTTTTTTTTGCATTTTCATTATGTCTCAGAGGAACTAAAGCTATATTTTTCCAAAGAAATTCGAAAATAAATTCAGTTTAGCACAAAATAAATAGCAAAGATGACAAACACACAGACAAGTGCAAGGAGGAATACGAGGATCTTAGTTTTCGACCGGACCAGGACTTTAATTAGGTTTGACGGTGTTTGTTTTTTATTTGTGAAGATGTCTGTTTTTCTGTTGGTTTTGCATTGATGGTTCTTCTGAATCACATGTCTGCGTTGGCGCAGCTGAGGCCCAGCTCTATTTGACACCTATTCGGGAGAGGCGGAAGATGGTCCTCTCATCTGCTCTTCTCCTCTCTCACACACCCGCCATCACAGTCGCGCTGACACACACTGCCTCTGAGATGGAGGCTGGCAACTGCACTAACACACAGCGTGTGGCGCTGCTTCTCTCTGACAGGGTCACTTGAGCTCCACTACGTGTGTGCGTGTGCATACAGTATGTGTGTATGTGTGGGTCTGTCCATTTTCCGAGGCACTCTGCCAGTGTGGGATGGTGTGGCTCGTTCCCAGGCATGGTGAGCTATAACCCAGATGTTAAGATGTAATATCCCAGCTGTGGATGGATAGAAAGCCAAATGGGCCAGGCCCGCTCATCCCCATGCTGTCCTACCATATGGAGTCAATCCCCCTGACCCTTTTAGCACCAGGAATAGCCTCTCTGTAGGGCCCACTTACTGTTAAGTGGAATTGTTTTATTGGCCATGCTGATCACACTACTCGTCCAAAATAAACACTTGGGATGACTTGGCTCAGACGAGCATTCTATCTCACTCCCAAACCCTCTGCCCTCCCCCTTTATCGCTTTTTAAAGAGCCTTGTTTATGGAGACATGACTATCACATTGAGTGTTAAAGCAGGAGTGTTAATGGGGAATAAGCTCAGCTCCGTCCCAAACCAGCGTTGCTGTGCTCAGTTCTGTTGATTTCTTTGACAATCCTGGCCAGCCTTTCGTATATGTCACCTTTTATAAAGTGCACCGCGAACAAGCTGCAAGCCAGCTCTTCACAAAAATGCTATCCATCTGCACCGCGTGTAATAGACTCGATGTGCATATCGATATGGAAGACTTTGCCAATTTTGTGCGGTTAACTGAAATGCTCTGGATGCAGCCATTCTTGTCACACATGAGATACCTGTTTGTTGATGTTTTGTTTTTTAAATGTTTACTTCACTTTGGTAATTTAATTGCAGTTGTGATCACGGTCTTATTTCATTGCTTCTTTCTACAGAAATTGCTGTTTGAAAATCATCCAATTTCAGTATGCAAATATAATGTACATGCTGCACTCTGTTTTTGATGCATTGATGATGCCAGGGTCAGCAACGAGTGGCTGCCATGCAGAAAAGCCAGGTGTGGAGTGGCGTATACACTGTGGTGCTTGTGGAGGGGCAGGACATGCCTGAAGGTGGCCAAGGAGACGTCTTTGTCCGCTTCAAACTGGGGGAGCAGAGGTTCCGAAGCAAGGTGAGGTTTCTTCCTCTAAATATTCACTGCCATGTAAACACTTGCGGCACATTCTATAACTCTACATGGCTTTCATCTATATCTCTCTGGTTCCACTCTCTCAGGCTTCACTGTTTGACTCGTTGTCTTGGTTGTGGCTGTTACTGCAGCTACCTAATGCTTGTGCTGCTGCTTTTCTCCAGGCTCATTTGTGTTCCCAGCATGCATTGCTCATCTGGCTCCACCTCAGTGCGTAGGCCTCCCCCCTGATGAATCCATCCAGTGCTAGTATTGTGTTCTTCTCTCTTTTTTTTTTCTTTTCTTTTTTTCTTTTTGAACAGCTTCAGCCGTGTTTGGGCTTGCTTGTTTGTTGAGCAAAGATGCTTCTAATCGGTTGCTGTCAAGATCTGCAATCCCAGGGAGGAATCAGAAGTGTGTTCTCCAAAATGATCATTTCATGCCTCCTCCTGTCTCCTTAATACTCAGACTTGGTGTGAAAAAATAAAGAGTTATGCGTCTGTAGTGACATTGTCTCAAGTCTGCATAGTACAATAACTCCTTTTTCATTTTTCTCTGTGTCAGAATCTGTGCATTAAGACCAGTCCACAGTGGAGGGAGAAGTTTGAATTCAACCGTTTCGAGGATGGCCAACCAGATGTGCTGCTGGTTGAGCTTTACTGCAAGAAGGGCAGAAAGTGTGAGGAATGCTGGGGAGTGTGAGTTCAAAACACATGACCTTTAGCGCTACAGTTCATTCTCCTCAAAGCAGTGACAAGAGCCCCTCTCTGCCAAGTTTCTTTTGCAAAGAATAGCATAGCTGCTCAAGACATAATTTTGTAAAAAAAATAAAATAATAATAATAATAATAAATAAAAATAAAATGGGTCTGTTATTGATTTCTAACAGCGACTGCTCTTATGTTCAGGAATGAACTTGACCTCTCACAGCTGCCAGCCAATTCAACACAGACATACAACGTGATTACAAGCAAAGGGCGGTTGGTGTTTCTGGTCACACAGAACCCCTGTTCTGGAGTCTCCATCTCTGACCTGGGCTCCACATCCTTAGACAATCCATGTACCGATGAAAGCATTCTGCAGAAATATGTTAGTGTCTGGTCCTCCGTTTTTTAATGCTCTCATTCTTGGCCTGGATAAAATGAAATAGTTGCTGGTTAACAAAAGTGAAAGGTTACTGCTTGTGTCATGCACAGAGTCTGAAGAAAACACTGGATAATCTGAAGGATGTCGGCTATCTCCAGGTCAAGGTTTTACGGGCTGCAGACCTTTCATCTACAGATCTGAATGGTAATGATTCGTCAAGAAGCTAATCAATTCTGATGCATTTCCCCGTGAATAATACAACCATTTATTTTCACCTATTCAGGTAAGAGTGACCCATTTTGTGTGCTGGAACTTGGCAACAGCAAGCTGCAAACTCAAACCATCTATAAGACCCTCAATCCAGAATGGAGAACAGCCTTTACATTGTGAATGGCACATTATTCTTTTGCAGATTAACTTACAGATTTTGCTTTGGGCGCATGAAGCAACGTAAACCCTCATTATCTATTATTAGTTGCTGGCACTGACCTTGATCAAAGTTGAATATTTCTATAACATTTTGTTGTAGAATTGTTTACTTAGTACTTAATCTTAATGTGTATACTGTTATTTAATGTCATTATATTTAAACATACATGGCTTAGACAGTTTGTACAGAAGGTTTATAATTCAAATATCTTTGCAAGTGCTCATAACTCCAAAATAGCCATGCAGAGTATCATTTAGTGTGAAGCAATTTGAGTTTTTTGCCTTTCCACAGTCCAATTAAGGACATCCATGATGTCCTAATGCTGACCGTTTTTGGGGAAGATGGAGACAAAGCACCAGACTTTCTGGGGAAAGTTGCTGTTCCTTTGCTTACTGTAAGTTCAGAAATAGAGAATTTATTTCTGTACGTGCCTGCTTTCATTACATTTTGGATTGGAACAGAAAAATGACACATAACAAATATTCAAATTCACTGATAATATTTACACACATCATTAATCTTGCAGGTTTCTAATGGACAACAAATAACCAGTCTTTTGAAAAAGGAAAATTTGGAAGACATGTCGAAAGGAAGCATTACACTGGAGATGAACGTTTTGTACAACCCAGTAAGAATGCAACTGTTTGTTTTTTTCTGGGGTAGAGGGCACTGCCACAGGACAGCATATAGGACACTCTTTACAAGCACACATACATGTTGGAACTGTGACTAAGCAGATTATTAAAAAAAAAAAAAAAAATAATGAATGTTTTGGATATTGTTTCCGATCCATTTCACATTTCGTGATGTTGAATGAATTTAATATCTTTATCTTCACCAATTCGTTTTGAACTGCTTGTAACGACTTAAACAATTTTCCTGCCAAAGGTCAGAGCTGCCATTCGAACCTTCCATCCCAAAGAAACAAAGCTTGAGGAGGACAACCCAAAGTTCAATAAAAAGGTTGGTGTACTGATCACCACTAGATCTTCATCTTTTGCAGTACAAAAACAGTATGATCCTACATGGATCCTGCAGCACATCATTCTAAGTAGACCTGATGGATTAATATTCATCACTCTCAAAGTGTCCTTTGTAAAAGCCTCTATGCACCTCACTTATTGTGAACATTATTTCACACCAGGCATTTTACTAACTACTGATTTGTCGCCCATTAGCTGTTAGCACGCAACATTTATCGCGTGAGGAGGATCAGCATGGCCATTCTGTATACGCTGCAGTACATTAAGAGCTGCTTCCAGTGGGAGAGCACTCAGAGGAGCATCACTGCCTTCCTGGTAAGTTCTCCAACTGACGCCTCCATAGAGCCTTTACTGACAAAGTAATCACTCATCTATGATTGAGAACATTTATCTTCTCACTCTAAAGCTGCAGTCAGAGCATATATGTGCTGTTAATCTCCCCTTGCACAAAAGGCATATCCGAAGTGAGAGCAAATGTTTGACAATGAAAAAGTCACCATTTTATGATTTAGTATTTGTGCCTTGGCTGGATTTGCTAATGTACTTTGTGTACCAAGCACTCCAATTAGCTGGAATCTAGCAATTTAGCTAACTCGCTCATAAACAGTAAATATAACTATATATCTATAACACCATTCTGTGATAATGCATTAGGTTTCAGAGATCAGTGCAGGCAAAGCAGTTGTGCTATTTGTTGATGATGCAAATTCTAATCTGCTACACTACCATGAATTATCATGATACACTGTAAAAAAAAATGACATTATAGCAAGTGAAAATATCTTGAACATGGGCAAATGTATGCAATATTTCTTTTTCTCAGACTATTAGAAATCAAATATGATTTAGCCTGTTTTAGATTCTTTAACACAGGCTTTAAATTTTCTTATCCTATTGGCAGATCATTTTGCTTCAGTCTGACAATAAATGCTTCAAAATTAGAAAAATTATCTGCCAAAAGAACAAGACTATACAAATTTGAAATGAGTAAAAATGTCTAGAAATAGATTTAATAATCACATTTGGTATATTATAATCTTATAATAGGACATGCTAGATAACTTGGACTATATGACTTCAAGATATTTTTGCTTGCTAAGATTTGCAGTGCATCCTGAAAATGAGTATATATTATACGAAAAGCCATTACACATTCGTAGCTGTATTTTACATGAAAAGAACAATATCTGACACGGACTCGGAAACATCAACTTTCTACAATGCTTGATCTTTGTTTCGTCAGCAGAGTTGTTTGAGTCCTTTATTTTTTTTTAAATAGATGAATTTAGAGTGTTCTTTAAAGCAGTTAGTGCCAAGTAAATGTCACACCCCCACAAGTTTGCTGATGGACCCTAGGAAAAACCTGCTAATAATTTCTTTGCAGTGTGCCTTTTACTATTAAAGTAGCTGCTAGATTTCTGGCTTGTGATACTAAAGTTGAAGTAAAACATTTTTTTTTGCTCACAGAATTGATTTGCAATGGACGTTTAAGACAGCTGTTCTAAGTTGAATACAGAATAATTTCACTTTTGTAATTTTGCTAGTGCAAAATGACATGCAGTTTAGTCTTTTTTCTAACCGGACTTCATTTACGGGTAGCACACAATGCAGCTTTACCTTTGTGGCATGCTGCGCAATAGCAGATCTTGTCCTTGCCGTGTCGTTCCAGAAGCCTATGGAGTGTGCTGCTCGACTGTAGTTGGGCAGGTATTTTTAGACCCAAGGCTTTCTAGTAGATGGGAGTTCAATCTGTAATCTCCTCTGTGCTGCTGGAATGAACAGTGCTCCCTGGAGGTAAGGTGTTAACGGGTGGTGGGCCTTGATACATGGGGGAGAGAAACAGAAAGCTGGAGAAAGGACATTAGAGAGAAATGTATATACACTTATCGGCCAGTTTATTAGGAACTCCATACTTATACTGAGCAGCACTCTTCTACTTTGGCAATTCTCATCAGACCTCTCTCATCAACAAGGCAGTGCTACCTGCATCCGCATGATTTTATGCATTCCGCTGCTGCAATATGATTGGTTGACTGGATAAGTGCATGAATGAGCAGGTGTGCAGTACTAAGGACAAGGACCTAATAACGTGACGAGTGAGTGTAGACCAATAATCAAAGGCTGTTATTACATATTGATAAAACAGTAGTCAGTGTCACACATGCAAAGACTGATCTCTTTTCGCCTGTAATGGCTTGGTTTCACTTTGCAGGAAAGGTCACTGAATTTCAATAGAAAAAAAAATTCTGACTGATCACCATTCTCCTATGAAGAACCATATCCAGATGGGAGATGGGAGAGGTGTCTTTCAGGATGACGACAGCTCACTGAAGACTTTGAGAATGATGTAAATCATATGCGTATACCCTTTTCAGCCACCTGATTTCAGCCTATTTAAAACATCTGGGAGAATTTAGACTGACGTGTAAGAAAGTGCTCTTCTCCAGCATCATTTGTAAGAATTGTGTTTCATCTCTCCAGTACAATTCTATGCCAACTCACACTGGAGCTGTTCTGGCAGCTTGTGGTGGATCAGCACTAACACTCTAGGTTTGTGTAGTTTCATTTGTCACTTGTCTGTAAGTCTTACCTATGGAAGTAACTAAGGGACTGAGTCACACCTGCTTTTCAGATGTGCATAATTAGACCACACCGTGCATCCTTGCTGTGAAACCTGTGTTCCTGGATACACCACATGTGAACCTGGCTATAATATAGATTACAGTGCATTATTTATAGAGCAGCTGGATTTTACAATTCTTACGCTTACGTTATCACAGTTTTAGACTTATAATGCATTCACCACAGTGTGGTTTGTCTGTCCGGTGCTATAGGCTCTGGCAGCCACTCCTGTTCCAGGAAAACACACTCACCCAGCTGCTGGAAATCCCCATGAGGCTGATGCTGACCTCCTCACAGGATAGAGCTTATGCCCAGTGCTTTTTCCAGCTTATCTCCTTTTTTTTTTCCACACACGCTGAGATTTTGTATGTGTATGCCTCATAAAGTGCATCTCTTTGTGATCAAGCAGACTAAGCAAAAGCTGTCACACTAGCTTTAATATTTTGTATATGTGGTGTCTTTTTTTTTGTGAACATTGAAGTGTTTTGACTCTGAAGTCTCGTATGAAAACTGCTTTATGCAGATATTATGAATACAGTGCCGAATGCTATTGAAGGCCATTCACTAAGCTTTTGGATGGCAGGTCATGGGAAGCTCTTATGAATTTCACTTAAATGTGTACTTCAGCATGGAGTTTATTGTGGGTAGTGATGGTGTTTCAAACTGCATAATTCTCACTGTAAGTGGATGTGGAAGTTCTTCTCCATATCAAACCATGGCATTCCATTTAAAAAATAGTAACTGGCTCATTAGATAATCTTGAAAGCCTTTTGTCTGTGTATAAGAAGAAACACCTGGTGAACGCTCAGAAGGTGTCTGCAGCCCTACAAACAGAAAAAAACTAGGAATATAATTCATCACTTGTTTATCTTCTGGTAATGAGTTTCAAAATTGCACCTGACGAACACACTGCTTTCTGTGTGTGTGTGTGTGTGTGTGTGTGTGTGTGTGTGTGTGAGAGAGAGAGAGAGAGCTAGAGAGAACTAAAATGTTTTTTATAAAATGCCCCCCCTTTTTCTTTTTTTTTTTTAAAGTGCATTTTTAAAAAAATTAGAGAGAGAGAGAGAGAGAGCTGTGGCATGCAATGACTGTGTAGGGGTCAGCCAGAGTTCCTTTCTGCATTGCCCACGTTGGCCTGCAGATGGTGGACTAGCACTACCAAACACACATATAGCCTGTATTGTTCCACTGTCTCAAGAGGAAACTGTGAAGCCTCTTATGGCAGTGAGCAGGAGAAAATCTTCCTGGTTTTATCCCAATAGAATGCAAACATTTTGTTACAGGCTGAATATGCTGTGTGTTACCCAGCCAAATTGCAGTTCCTCATAACTTTATTTCCTTAGCATATATGATATGGTCCAAAAAAGGACAGAAGAAGGAGAAAGAAAAGGCAATCTTTAATGTGTGCTTTACTGTCATTAGTGTGCTTTAAGTATTTAAATGATATGAATATTTTAACACGTTAGTTTGCTTTGGCTGTCAGTAGTCGTGACTGGAAAGGAAAAGCTGTGTGTCTGTGTGTGTATGTGTGTGTGTGTGTGTGTGTGAGAGAGAGAGAGAGAGCGAGACTGAGAGTGTTCTGTTTTTCTTTTTGACACTGCCAGGTAGCAAGCGGTTTAGACATCATTTGACAGGCTGTGAAATGCTGATTGCTTCACATCACAGACTGTAAAGATGGCATCTGATGAATGTTTGATGTCATGCAGCTGTAAACACAGTTGGCAGCCATGATGGAGGATTTTCTCCCTATCGCTTCCTCTCTCAGTGTCTCTCTGAGCTGACAGGAAGAGAACCAGGGAGGGTCAGAGTCAAAGTGCAGCTTCAGTGTAAGCCTTAAATTCACTTATTTGGACTGTCATAATCGATTCCATTAACACTATAAGCACCATCGCTCTGTTTAATTAACTACGAGCTATAAAGTGTAGACTTTTAATGGCATAACTGTGTGAGCAAATCCTTCTTTATCTGTATTATATTCTTCTTTGTTTTTCAAGCTTGAAAGTTTGCCAAGTGGTTCAGCTTGGACAGTTGGATTGGTGTGTGTGTGTGTGTGTGTGTGTGTGTGTGTGTGTGTGTTGAATGTGTGTTTTTCTTGGCAACAGGCTCTTGGTGCTTCAGAGACCTGTCACTGAGTCATAGAGTTTTTATGTTATGGATATGACAAGCAGACCTACCCTTGATGGCGTTTATATACACTGCGTGTGTGCTGGGTTTTCTTGAAACCCTCCTCTAATCGATTAATAATTAACGAGGTAGAGTGCAGCAGCCGCTCAGCTTGGTATGACGGCTGCCACTCTGACAGTTTTTGAGAGCATTTTTGAGACATGCATGCTTGGCGTCATCGCAGCTTTGTGCTGACCTCACAGACCCAGCTCTCATCACGCATGCTGACAGGCCTACCATCGGCCAATCATGTCGTCACACTAGTGACAACAGCTTCAAAACAGTCCTGCATATTTGAGTCCATTCTCTCAAATATTCTTCAGTAGAGTATTTTTGTAAATACTCCTAATTTTTCATGTTTTAGCAATATGTATGCAATAGACTTATGAATATAAGTAATGCCATATATATTCTTTAATAATACTTATTGTACTCTCATTCATTAAACATTTGTTGGTATCAGAGATTAGATGTGTTTGCTTCACTTGAATTGCCATG
>JAOUWY010000054.1:24724089-24736281 GCA_025728095.1 Prietella phreatophila | reverse complement strand
CACACACACACACACACACACACACACACACACACACACACACACACACACACACCACCACCACCACCACCACCACCACCACCACCACCACCACCACAGAGAGAGAGAGAGAGAGAGCACAATTCACTAAAACACACCCAACCATCCAACTGCAGTAGGTTCTTGCAGAAAACCACTAGACACTGGGTTTGGAAAAATTTGATAGGATGGTTTAAGGGCATGTGAAATGTTTTGGCTATAGGTGTGATTTCTTTAAAACATGACAATTTTGATAATGAAGTGAAATGCAACAAATTATTGTTGAAAATAAAATAAGGATCAAAGAAGTACCAAGGTTATCAGTTAAAGTGTCATTAAATTGGATTCACACAAATGTTATATTATAAATATATTTCATATTAAATAATGTGATAATCTGCACTGTTCGCAATAATATGCAAAGCAAATGAAGCTGTCATCAGTGCGTGTGTGTGTGTGTGTGTGTGTGTGTGTCAGTAAAATAGAAAGAAATATTTTCTGCTGAACCAAAACTTCTTCCTTAAGTATCAAGTTAGCTTATGCCAGTAGCATATACATTACTCCTTCCATAAACTCAGTGACAGCAGACAAAGGATTTGGGGAAATGTTCTTTACGCTCATAATCATATTCAAGAAATTATTTATCAATTTACTTTGCACCCCCTGGGATATGGAACTCAGATTTCGACAGAAGACTAAACAGGCAATATGGTCCCTGAAAGCATTTCATGTCCCTCGATGTTGCTCAAGCTTGTTAATGAACATTTCAACAGCACAGCAGTTAACACTGCTTGTATCGCCTCTCTCGTCCTCATTGTCATCGTGCTCTGCGTGCTACTGATGTCTTCATCAGCCTGTCAGAAAGGATGCGCCTGCAGCTGTGGCATGTCCCTCAAGAGCCTGTCGTTTCCATGGTAGTCCTTCAGGCAGCACCACGGGCAGGCTGTGTGCAAGGACCCCTACAACCTGTTTTCTTCCTCTCTTCTTTTTTTTTTTTTTAAGTCATTTCTCTGATTTGCAGCCCCGAAGCAGAAATCAAACTCTCCTCCACCAGACAGAGGAAGAGAGAAAAGACACTGCTGCATGACATCCTTTGCTGCTGGGCAGCTTTCTTTTCTTTCCAGGAGTGATGCCAGTCTGATGCCAGCCTCATTTTAATAAGCTTACGCCTGTTCAGCACCTCTTCCTCCAGTATTGCTGTGTGACTGCTTTCATTAAGGCCGCAGACCCGTATTCCAGATGGGAAGCAGGAGGTAAATGCTTCCCGTTCACTTTGGGTTTCATCTATTTTTCAGCTAGTGCAAATAAACAGAGTTTAGAGCACAAAGGCTTGGTTAGGAACGACCATGCAGGAGAACTGTGACACCAGTAAAGTGCAGTGCTTGCATAGAATCAGCCGTTAACAAGATCCAAATGGCAATCTCGATTGGATTTGCAACACTCTGGGATTGTGGTGGCAGCATAGCCAGAGTCACCTGTGGACCTTAAACCCACATGCTGAGAGTGCAGCTAATAACACTAGCCGAAAGGCACTTTTCTCTCCTTGTGCAGTGTTGAACAGAAAGGCCTATGGAATAGCAGTGAAAAGTCTCTCGAGTAAACAACAGTACTATATTTTCTTCTGCTGGTGCAGTAGGCAGATGAAACAGAATCCTCATCTAGAATAGAATAAATAAAGAATAAAGGTAGAGATCACCACTGAGCAGCAAGGTTAAAAATATTGACGATGTGAGGAGAAATTGCGATTGTGTTCAAAATTGTTTGCAAAAAGTGCATCACACTCATTGACCCAGAGCCGTAATTTCCAGTAGCATTTACTGAGGACTGTGGAGCATGTAAGATTTAAACTGAACCACTGGCCTTTAAAGCATCTCTATGAATGTGGGACATAAATAAATATTAGGCTTTAATATGATTCTCTAATATTCTGAACAGCTGGGTTCATGGCCAGTCTCAGAAGCATCAGTGAGGACCAGAAGCATTTGTGTGTGTGTGTTAGTTAGTTAGTTAGGGCAGACAGGTGTGTGCGTGTGCGCGCAGCCCTGTGAGGGCGAGAGTTCTCTGTGTTACAGGTGCAGGCCTGACAGGCTTGGCTCGAGGATAAGATGAAAGGAGGGAGTGGAGACCGACTGACCGTTTCGAGAACAATGTCATGACTTCCAAATGGCCATGACAGACAAGCTCAACACACAGATAAGAAATTGCACAGAGACTTTCCTTCTTGTCCTCCTTGTCTTTCTGATCCTGTTTTATCAGTCAAGGGAAATTTCCCATGTTAAAGAATGTTAATAGGAAAAGACGATCCTCTTTTGACACAATATAACAATTTGAAAAAAAAACTGCTTGATAAATATAGGAATAGTTCCTATTCATTCTATGCCTTCAGCTGAATTGCCTTGTGTACCCTTGAGGAAGCACCTTGAGAGTCTTTCAGAAGCAACAGCATTGAGATGGAGATAGAAACATGGTGTAGAAAAAGGAGTGTAAAACCTTTGTTAACTATCAATTGTTGCCTCAAATGGTCTGCGTTTAGCAGGCGCACACTCTGTCACACAACAATACTGAGTATAATTTAATAGCATATTTCATTTTAATTAACAGTGATATAACACGGTGCGACTCGTTGCCTCCTGAGACCAGATCACAATATTTGGTTTGATGAATCTGGCAGAGCCGCACTCAGTCCTTGCTCTTGCCCCTGGGATTCAGGTATCATTAGAGACGCATACAGATCTGCTTTTTGTCTTGCAGAAAAAAGAGATTAAAAAAACTGAATTTGCCACAGTGGGTGGGTGACTGGAGAGGTGTTCCATATTAATGGCCTTTCATCAAGGACACAATTAGGACACCTTTATTTGACACATTCCATAGTATTCAAATGAATATGTATAGTGTCCTGGAATAAGCAACAGCCAAAAAAGACAATATTTTGAATTTCAAGACCATTAAAACTCATCATGAGCCAAACTCATATTAAACTGCCTAGGGCAAGTAGAATGCAAACATGAATGATCATATACCCATACAGATATTATACAGAAGGAAAGAAATTTCCTCAGCCTGTTCTCTTGAAGAAATAAGCATACACAAAACGTGTGGTGTATACATACACACAAAGCTCATCAAGAAACTGCAGTGTTTATTTAAATCTTTGCACATTTGAGTATTTATAAATGCAGTCATAACATGCATGTTTTATTATCTACTTCATTATGGTTAGAGATGCCATTGCATTATGTTAGTCTTCAGTCTTTGACACATAGTTGGAGGATCAGAGTCGTCATCGTCTGTTGCCACTGATAACGCAGGCATGCCTAGGGCCTAGTTAGTCTCCATCACTCTCATTAACAAGGCCTGCTAATTGTGGCCTGTGTGAACTCTCCTCAAGATCCAAACCATACCACTGCGCACATCCTAAATGAACATACCAGTGATTCGTGGAAAGATCTAATTGCATGAAAAAGCTCCAGATTCAGATTAATTAGATATGGTCGTGCAGTGTAACCACTTTGCTCTATGATCATGGTTTAAAGCACCCGGTGGTGGCAAATGCTAAAGCACTGTTTGTTTTACTTGTGAGTCTGCAATGTCAGCCACCAGGGTCCAATTAGCCAGTGACTGAAGCCTGCATTAGATCCTCCTCTTTAGCTTTGACAGCACTGAGAGGCCCACGTGGTCATGTCCCCGTACTGACTGCTGTGATACAAACTCAACTTAAATGTAACACAAACTCATATGAGAGGATGACAGGCAAAGCAGTGTGTCCCCCCCCTTTTTTTAAATGCTTTTTTGCATTATGTTTTGATTCCTGAATCTGATATAATAAAGAATAGATAAATCCTGACAAATCTCTTAACACCAATCTACAAGGCAAATTTTTAGAGCACAGTTTACAGTGTCAAACACGTCAACCAATCATCAACCTGTTTCACTCCAAACATTAACATTTGTACTAGTGACTTTAGAAAAAAATTAAGAAACATCCATGTAACATCTCTGAACATAATTAAAAGCAGTGATATTCCTCAGCTTTGGTAAAATGCACATATATAATAACGCATTAACCATTTTGGCAAAAATTATACAGTTCCAGTTTCCACAGGCTACACACTACGGATAGTCTTAAAACTCCACCACGTCAAGTTAAGACATAACACATATTCCTGCACAAAGCAAGAATAGTGGAATGTCCACGGGTCTTTAGGCAGCCAGCAAGAGACCAATTAGCAAGTACTTTGAGTGTGAAGGAGAGGTGTGTGTGCGAAGGAGGGGGTAGGCTGATGATGATGGCAGGAGGAGGAGGAGGAGGAGTCTGGGTGTCAGACACACAGAGAAACAAAGGCATCATCTTTCCATGCATGCCCTCGTTGCCCCTCTCCTGCACTGCACCAATTACTGTCTGTTCAGTTTGGGTATCAGTATGCAGGCGGCCTCGCTTTCTCTGGTTCTCGCCTGAGGCCATTGAATATGTTAGCGCCGCTGTGGGGCCCCGGGCTTCAGGGCACTGCGCCCCCTAACCCTCTGGATAATTTGGGATTCCTTCCCCCAAGCTAAAGGAAAGACACAGAGAGAGAGAGTGAACATAAAGCCACATACAAATTAAGAAATAAGGCCTAACCAGCTGTCTACCCTGGGATCCACTGATTTATTGATTTGATTTTTTGATTTATTTATTTGATGTTATTTGTAAATTGAGCTTCATGTGGTCCTCCATGGCTTCAACTTTTAACTAACACAGCTGACACAGGTAGACACTGGATAATAACTATCCTCTAAAGTGTGCTTTATGGATTAAGAAGGAAAAAATGTCTTCCTTAAAGTCGGAACAGCTGAATAACTGATTTAAGCTAAGGCGGCATTGCATATAGCAATGTTGTGAGAACATTTAGAATTCTCTGTAACAACTCGTAAATGAGACTTCATCCAGTAAAACCCAGAAAATGTACAATTTCCAACCAGAAGTTAACGTTTTTATAAAAGGCAGTAAGGCAGAATCAGATTTTCATGTTCTTGATATGAAAGTCTAACGTCTGTAACGTGTAACTCTTAATTGCTGAGGTACTATTCGATTAGGGATCTGTAGTAATCCATTAAATCATATCATGTGATGTATGCAAGAAAAACACTATCACAGCATTAACATGAATTGGTTTCATAGCTTTATCCTCATCAATGAATTGCCATCCAAACATATTCATGGATTTTGCCACCAGACAAGATTTTCCACTTCAGTTTGTTGATTTCCACCTGAGCAATGGCTCAAAGAAGAAGAAATGAAAAAAAAAGAAAAGAATGAAACAGCATTGTGCTCAATGTCCGATGTACATATGTGCCCAAAACATTTATTTATGAGCTGTGGACATTAATGTCTCTTTAATATGCCTCTGTTTCCCCCAAGTCAGCTGGAGTAACTGATTATTACATTAGTTAAACTCCACAATCAATTATCAAAAGTGGAAAAAACTGGCCACAAGAAAAGTAAAGGTAGACAGTAAAGGTAGACACTGACTGCAATAAAGCCAAGTGCTCTTGCTCTAATCCTGTTACTTCAGCTTTTTAGACTCTTGTCTGGCAAAATAAGAGAGTCTCAAATCAGGTTTTCCTCATCACATTTCATCACAGTTAATTGATGAGATAATGTGAGATGAGATAATATGCATCATAAGCGTAGATGTCTCACATGATGTGATTAGTGATGGCACACTATACTTAAAAACAGTTTAAAATAAACTCTGGTATGAAAATGTCTCAATTTCATACCTATACCTTCACAAATGTAATAATAGATGCCAGGCAGGTGGCATACAGTAATAATCTTTCAGTGCACAATTCTTACCAAGGAACAATTTCTTTATTTCACTTTTCAGCAACAACTGCTCTTGGAAGCAATCATAACCTGTGCAAAATTTCTGCATGTGCAGTTTTAAAGTTTGAGTCCTGCTAAATCTCTTTCAGCCAAGTCACTACAAATTATGGCAAATTTGTACAATATGTAAGCTTGCTAGGGAATAAAAAGTGTATAACAAAGTAATGTCGCATACCTTAGGCAGAAGTACAATTCTGCTTACCCATGTGGTTCCTACATATTATATCTGGATGTCTCGGGCAGCATTCACACTTCTATTATGCTAATTTGCTTTGTAAATATATCAGAAAATAATATGGTTTTCAGACATGTGAGCTATGTTAGTCTGAGATTTTAAGCTTTCCTCTTTACTGGGGCACCTGCTACACAGAGCTTGGCTCTTAATCACTCTCATCTGGGCCCCCAGTGCTGCTTCTATAACCTGGACTTACTTTAGAAAGCAGATCTGCTTGTCAAATCCTCTCACACTTCTTTCTAATTCAGCCCAGATGTGACGTTTCCCTGCTTTTCCTTTCTCGCTCTATCCCTGCCTCTCTCCCCCACCTGCTTGGTGACCTGTGGACCCCATGCCCAGGCTCTCCTTTGATTCGCCATCTTCTGAGTGAAAGGGCCGTTCTTTAGCTCACTGTGTTTCTTCTTTCTTCCTTCGCGTTGCCTGTAGGGCCTGTGTTGAAAGTGTGTGCAGAAAAAGCACCATCCCGATCACCCACTTTTGTTGCGCCATCAACGTCTCAATCAGAAGCTCTGTGCCTGTGGCCTCTGAATAAGCCACCTCCCATGTAGATGGCCGAGGACCAAGGATTCATGCAAGCATGGCCTGAAGACTCTCTGACTGTGGTCCTTACATTCACATTCTCACATTCTCTGATCACACATAAACACACTGCAGTGCCTGCCAGCACTTTTCAGTATGGTTTTTCAATAGACAAACTGCAAGCTTAAAAATTTTACATAATGATAGAAGGAAATTTTTGCTTAATCATGTTGGTCTGATGGAACCTCAGCATCAGGCCTGAGTATAATAATCTGGTAATTTGTGTTGAATTTTTTTCTTTTATTCTTTTCCCTTGATTAATTATGGCAATTCACATGGCCAGGGCCTGAGCAGGTGCCTCTTACCCACAGTTCCATGCTGACAAGAACTGTCAGTCAAAGCTAAAGAGCTCTTGCCGCTTCCCTTTCGTCAGTTTAGAACCGCATGCAATTTGAGAAAGCCAAGGCTTAAGCATGTAGGCAAGCAGCCCCAGACTGTCAAAGGGAATTAAGAGCATGTGTGTGGTTTGCCTAGCTATCTGCGATGTGCTTGTGGGAAGCTTGCTTGCACTTTGCTCACGATAAAGACTCCTACTTTGGGGACCCGCTGTGGTTAAGGCCCTGGCTGATAGGAGCTGGCTTGGTTGGTATTACAATTATCGCTCAAATTACCAATTACCAAATTACCATCACTCCAAAAGACTTACGCAAAAAATATTAAGGATGGAATAAACAGATTACTTTATTTATTATTATTTCTGTACCCAAAATCACCTTACAGCCTACATGCATGTGAAAAACATGAACATAATTGGGGCACGGTGATGCTTCTTTCAAGCTTCTGTGAGCCACTTGTCCTTCTCATCAACCCATCTTTGTTTACCACTTCAGCATACAAATGCCAGTCAGTGAGAAGCAAGTAATAGAATTAATGAAAGCACATCTCTATACTGTTCACACACTCTCCTCTATATGTTGCACACAAGCCAGTTTGATGGACAGAATTATGCATGCTAATGGAACGGTCCTGGCGCAGTCTCTGAGGAGCACAGAAAGAGACGCCCTCGTTGTTATTCTTATACCTGACCTGGAGGGCATTGTCAAGCGGCGCAGAAACAGCTGGCCCTAAAAAGGAGTGCATAATCAACTAAAACAATCAAAGATAGGCACGCTGGTGTGGCGATGCAGGTCCCTGATCAGGCTGCTAGGGCTGGGGGAGAGGCGTCTGCTGCCATGCCTGTGAAAACACAAGAAAGAGTGGGAAAGAGGGTCAGCGAGTCAGGGTTATTAAACTCTACTGTGCTATTGAGTTCCACTGATAGGAGAAGGCTGTGCACTATTAGAGAGAAAAAAAGGTAGAAGAGAAAACATCAGAAATTACTTCAAATACCTGACCACTATCAAATAAGAATTAGACATTACTTTGTATTTGTGTATATTCCTGATTTTTTGTGCTACTTATTTTCATGTAATTTGATTTGTTTTGTTGTAAGTATGAATATTACTGGGTGGTTAGAAAAAGTATATAGTCAAAAAGTAAATATCCAGGAATTAAATGCTGAATACCACTAGGCAATATCTGTTAACATCTGCATCGTTTTAAAGGATAAACCTCACTGACAAAAACGATATGAATTTGCTGATCCTGGTTAATGTAACATGAGATCTGAAACAATGAAACAGATTAAACGTTTTGTATTCCATTAACCTTTAGATTTAAAGAAAAATATTTCCTGTTTTTTACCTATTACTGTTGTGTTAGCTCTGATTTTGTTCATACATGCTGATATTAAAAGAACTCACACATGCACACACATGAGGATATAGACATTGAGGTTGTGGTCACATGGGACAGAATTGGCTCTACAGATTATTATACCCACAGAAAAAGAAAGCACTTTTTGCTCCTGTATACTCCATTTATTTACTGAGAACTCCACAGCTCTGACAAAGTTAATTGCAATGTGTATACCAGCGATATTGATATCCAGAAATATACAAGTGCATTTTATTGCTCCACGATAAAAAAAAAGAAGAAAAGATTTGATAAAACCATCAAAAGCTGTACAGTTTCTTTGATAGCCGGACAGCTGGGCATGAGCCATGGGGAAGAAGGCTGGGGTGATCTAAATAGACGAGTAAATAAAGGAAGGAGTAGTAGTGGAACAGTAGTGAGATGATGTGTGTAGGTGGCCTGGCCAAGACTTCCTTACAGCCACTGCTCAGACCGTGGGAGGAGAAGGCTCTGGAAACATACTTCGGCCCCCTTCTCGTCCTTTCTGTCTGTGTCCTCTAGCTACAACAACATGTTTGGTCTTTTGAAAACTTATTTCAGGGCTGAGGAGCTGACCACATCCTTGGAAGACCTCACAAGATAAATAGCTGAATTCTCAATAGTCCTCAATTTTCTGAAGCTGTTCTATTCTCTAAGTAATCTGTTTATTTGCCTGATATTCAGGGGTCAATGGAAATGCACTTTCAACAAGCAGTACATTTGGAGAAAATTGATTAGAATAAATACAATTAATGGCAGCAGTTGTTTGCTTGTGTTTTTCTTATTTGTAAGTCGCTTTGTATAAGAGCGTCTGCTAGAATAAACGTAAATGTAAATGCAGTTTCCCTTTGGTTATTCAGTATAATACATTACTTTTGTATTTACACACCAGTGCCATATAGTCAGAACGTCAGAAGCTGACATCATTAACTGATAGTTTTTCTAACGTATCCCCCATTTTATTGATGGAAGTCACAGTTAAAATATTTGTAAATATCTGGTTGACCCATCAATAATCTCTGTCCTAACTCCAGTAACTCAGAGTTGACGTCTACCACCAGTAGGTGGCAGTGTGGCACCACAGAAAGCAAGAACATGGCTCACTTTGCGGAGGCAGGTAGGAGTCTGTTCCTCATATTTAATTAGACAGAAACAGACACTTCCATGTTCAGTCTTCAGCTGATAGCTCTACTTTTTTCCACTTCGCTTCTGGTAACTTTTAAAGTAGTAAAAAACAAGAAGAAGAAGAAGAAAAAAAGAATGGCATTCAGTGTGGCAAATCATGGGCCAAGATGAAGTGTTTAACCTCTCTGAAAAATATTAATATTTCAAAAGCAAAAACGTATGTAACGTTTATGTAATTATGACCAGAATACTTATGCATGAAATAAGCAGGGATTGTTTGTAAATAAATAAATACATAAATAAATAAATTCAAACGAAATTAGATAGAAATTGGCATAACATACAACATACATGGTCAACATTTCCTAAACAAATGATCATGAACTTCTCACTCAAATGGTTTATCCAGTACATTTATGGGATTTATACCAGTGGTTTATACACAGCATGAAAGGAAACAGCTGGGATGCTACGCTATACTAAACTAAATGGTGCCTTGTTCACGTGATGCATGTGAGCTAAACAACGCACTGCGGATATGAGCCCGAGAGATAGAGAGAAAGCAAACCCAGTGAACGTGTGACTCTGAAGCTTGGTGTTACAATAACCCACGCAATTCTTATCAAAGGCATAAAGCCCCTGCATGCAAATTAATAACTAGGCAGTGAAGGTTAGCTAATGAACTCAGACTATATACAACACAACACAACACAACACAACACAACACAACACACACACACACACACACAATATCACCTTTATTTTATTGTTATTTTAATTTTTAAACATTTAGGTGAACTAAAAACAGCCTGCTTTTTATCCATAGTAAAGGCCTAAGTCAGATTTGCTTACATCCAGCTTTTTATTTTGTTCAGGTGGTCAGAAGGGAGAAGCAAACAGGACTGGGACACAGCCTTCTCTTTTCACATTAATTACAGAAAGGATCAATTAACAGCGATGAAACCCATGGCGGCACACTGACTAGCTGATAGTCCAATCAAGCCTTGAAATGAAGAGCAGTCGGCATGTCTGACGTTCCTCTCTCTTTTTTTATCTCTCCAAACTTAATTGCAATTTTCCATAGTAGAATGACGTTATGGAAACGACTGGATCGAATTAGCATCATATGAATAAGTATGTACATGCTATTGGCAAAACGTTAGCCTGTTTTCATTTGTGATTTGAGCATTAGAGTGTATCCTGTGTGTCCTATTTGGTGCATGCAAAGGGAAATATTATGTGAGACGAGTAGGGCCTCTTCATTTCTTCAGCTATTCTTCCTCCCGTTTTTACGTCTGTCTTTATGCCCACCTTTATCATGGAAATTTGGAACAGAAGCTATTAGCAACATTTGCTGATTTGCCAAACATCTTGGACGAAGACAATTTGTGCTTTGCAGTCCAATCATGGGCTTCATAACACAGTGAATATATTTGCATGTTATGGCTTCAAATATACAGTAAAAACAAACATCTTTACTTCATTAAAAAGGATTAAAGGTGATTAAAAATAAATAAATCACACAAGTTTGTTTTCAGCACATGGCATCGAAAAACTGTATATACAATTGGAATGGTAAAAATCGTGTGTTTCATTTATATAGTTGCAGGTAATCATTTTATTTATTAGATACAATTACAAATTGCTGCATAAAAACTGTCAGCATTTGGTCTTTGATATACCAGGAACCAATGTGCTACTATATATAATCCAGATCAGCTCTTGTCAGCTCGAGTGGAGGACATCAGTGTGACAGCATATACTGCTGTGTTCTGCAGAACATGTAGCCATATTTGCTTGTTTTTAATAATTCATCCAGTTATTTTAACTATATTAGCAAAGATTAAACACAGCGGCATTGCTCATTACTTTAGGAAAACAGCCCGGCAAAAGCTCATTTCCTGTCGAGGGAAACTGACTAACCCCTCGATTGACCTTCTGATATTTCTATTACCGTGGCCCCATGTTTAAGGCAAACCTTAGAAATCCAGCTCCAACACCATAAACATGAATGACAAGTTGTGCTTTTAAAGGTTTTACTGTTTAGATTCCAAAACTAAGCAAGGAGATCTTATGATACATTTTTATATGAGAAATTGTATAAATACAAAATACAATGTAATAATCTGGTTTGCTCTTCAGTTATATTTGTGATCATTCTCATCACACACACATATATACTCAACCCTTGGTTTAAATTCTGAAAACAAAACATTTCAGTCACCAACAAGCACATATTCAAATCCATAAGCCAGTTCCAATTGGGTTGTTTCTGGAGAACCAGTTATAGACATAAAAGAGATTATTTTGCATGAATATTCTGGAATATCAGAAAAGGTCTTCCTCAGAAACTTATAAAAAAAAATAAACTAGCAGTAGTAGCAAGAGAACAGACTGTTCATTTGACTTGTTAACAACTGAAGTGTCTATAAACATTAAATTGCTCCTTTTTCTTCCTTAGGACTGTTTCAGTGCAAAATTACCAGAATGCTAAAAATATTACAAATAATCATCAGAAGTTATAAATAGGACTGATTTATGTGTGTCTTTGAGAATTGGTTTTAATTTACACAGGATTATAGACTATATTGCAAATCAAAGGGGCTGTCAATGGTGCAAGTCATATAATTCTCTCTCTCTCTCTCTCGCTCTCTCT
>JAOUWY010000054.1:24324526-24336455 GCA_025728095.1 Prietella phreatophila | reverse complement strand
TTGCTCAGGTCACTGTGAGTCTCTTGCAACAGGATCACACCCAAATCTTTTAGCTGCACTATCTCAGAAAGTAACCCGTTTCCCCCCCCAACCTCCCCTCATCCCATTGATGTTAAGAGCGCAAGGCTTCCATAATGAAAAAGGAGAGGAGAAAGGAGAAAGTATGTGAAAAAAAGAGAAAGTCAGTCATCATCATCATCGTGTTTGCATTTTTCTTTCGCCTTTGCCCTCGTTATTCTTTCGTTCCCTGATTGTGTCCTTAGTCTAATTGTGGTCAAAAATTTACCCAGACGAAATCTCGCCTGTTTTGAGAGTTCATCATAGTTACTAGTTTTCCTTGCCATTATAACAGATGCAGTGAATTTTTCAGGATCTGGGAAGAAATTACTGAGTTCTACACCTGTTTGTCCTTTTGTGTCTTCTAAAAAACAGTTAAGTTCCTCAAGCGTATACAAATCTTGGTCAGCCACACTTCTCATATCTGCATCTGACCAGTGTTCCTCATCCCTCAACCCATCATCAGCACATAGGAACATTTCATCTAACTCATCATTTTCATTATCCTCAGAACCCACTACTTTCCTTCGATTCCTTCTTGCGCTTCACTCCTATCAGTCTCATCAGTGATAATCTCAGAGTCACTAACCGGCAGTCTACTACTTGATCTGAGAATGGTCATAAAGGCCAAACAGACAAGGGAGGAGCAGTCCTGAGGGGCCGTCGAGGGACATATCAGGGACATGAGGTTGTTACGGCAGTTAAGCAACAGTACTACTGTAGGGCCTCCCCTAGCCAATGTCATCCCAAGGTTTCAGTGTTCTCAGGTCAGTGAGCTGTCACAGGGAAATGAAAATCTGATGCTTTCCCTCCAGTAGACTGTGGAAAAGTGAACATAACTAAAATGTCATCTGGCAGCATGGAAAGTACTGCCAAATGTGTGTCCATGGACTCTGTCTACCATATAAAAGAATTACCTGGTCCAGTTCAGCGCTATAAGGTTCAGAGATGTGCCCATCACAGTAGTCAGCACAGAGCAGAGCCCGATGTTAGCGCAAGAATTAAGATCCCTCTTTGAAAAAGGAACCATAAAACATGTACCCTGTCCCCTGAGGGAGGGAGGTTTTTACAGCCATTATTTCCTGGTCTGCAAAAAAGATGGGATTATGTAGCCAATTTTAGATCTGTGTCATCTGAACTGTACTCTTCGAACAAACAGGTTCAAGATACCAAAACTCAAACTTATCATTTCATATATTCAGTTTTAGGACTGGTTTGTGACAATAGATCTAAAATACATATTTCCACATAGGAAGATCCTGAAGTTCACATTTGGAGGCAATGCATACTAATATCACATTCTTCCCTTTGGGCTAGCTTTATCCCTTCACACCTTCACAAAGTTCATGGATGCTTCTCTTGCTGCCTTGCTACTCCAGGGCATCTGTGTACTAAACTACTTGGACGACTGGTTAATTCTAGCACAATCCAAGCAACTGGCAATTCAAAATGTTGTTCTTACTCACATGAGGAGCTTGGGGCTGAGGATGAACCTCAAAAAAAGTATGCTTTCTCCAGTCTAGAGGACAATTTGTGTAGGGTTTATATGGGATTCTACTACAATGAGGGCATTTCTATCCCCAACATGTGTATGGTCAATTCTATCAACACTGAGGAAGATAAAACTTGGTCTGGGCATCCCCTCCTGTCATTACAAGAGAGTGTTATGGCAGCAGCAGCTGAAAAGTCTGGGGTTTAGTCTGAGGACAAAACCTATGAGTGTAATCAGTGTCATGTCGTGATGCCTGCATGTTCTGAGAATTTGGATGTGTCCTGGGATTCTAGACTTTTGTCACATTCTTGGGGTGTATCCTTATCGAAATATGGAAATGACAAGACACCTCCCGCACAGGGTGGGGCACGGTTTTAGAGGGTCTCTGGAGAAGCCCTCATCTGGAGTGACATAATTTATAAAAAAAAATATATAATGCCTAAAAATGCTGTTTTTTTTAAGTTCTTTCTTTTAAGTTTTTTTTTAAGTTCTTTCTTCCTCAATTAACCCTTAAATGCATACCTCGAGTGGTTAGCGACCTGGGATGTCATTCAGTACCGTCCCCCTCATTATTTTTTTCACATTAGACCTCCACTTTCTTAGTATTTCTCAATCTATTTATTATCAATATATAATAACAATATAACAAGACAAATAAAATATAAAATTGCTGAATAATATGTGTTTTTACAATTAATTTGTTGTAAAATGTCTATAGGGCTGCTACTGATATTTTGTGCTGCTACTATATTTTTCTGCACAACAATATTGAATATCATACAACTCAGTAATATCAATACTCAATAACTCGTAATATTACTTTATAAAAGTGTTTTTAGGCAGGCACATAACCTCCAGGTCTCTAACTATGTGATAACAAAACATGCATGCATTTAACACATGTGGGCACCATGTGTTAGTTGTGACAGACAACATGGCACTGGTCTCATATATCAACTACCAGGGAGGGTTTCATTCATGTCCCCTATTCAGGCAGGTGCAACTAATTCTTCTCTGGGCAGAGGGAAAGTTCTTGTCAGTGAGTACAATGTACATTCCAGACATACTGTCAAGGCAAGGGCTGAGGACAGGTTGTTGGAGGCTCTATCTACAAGTGGTGGATTCCATATGGCGGCGATTCGACCCGGTTGAAGTGGATGTGTTCACCCCCAAGGAGGTGCTGTGCCCACTGTGGTTCATCCTTACTCCTCCCGCACCACTGGGGCTGGACGTCATGGTGCACATGTGTCCGAGGTCACATCTGTATGCTTTTCCCCAATTGCTTCCACAAGTTCTAGCAAGAGTTCATAAAGACCGTCTATGTCTGCTGCTAGTAGCACCTTATTGGCCAGCTTGAATATGGTTCTCAGAGACAATATCCCTGGTAGACGGCACTCTTTGAGAGATACCTGTGTGCAGGAATCTAATGTCTCAAGCCGGAGATCTGATTTATCACCCTCAGCCAGAAATATGGAAACTGTGGGTCTGGCCCCTGAGGGGCACCAGCTTATAGATTCTAGTCTTACAACTGAGGTTGTAGAGACCATGTAGAATGCTAGAGCACCATCCACAATTAAATTGTATGTGCTCAAGTGGTGACTTTTTGTCTCGCTGCATGAGGAATGTCAGCTAGACCCTGTGAACTGCACAATAGCTACAGTCCTAGAGTCATTTCAAGGACATTTCTTAGCCGGGTTTGCTCCTTCTACAATTATGGTCTAAGTGGCTGCCATTTTGGCCAGCCATGCCCGTATTGATGGAGCCTTGGTGGGGCAACATCCTCTAACACCAAGTACTAAGTCACGTTTTGCAGTGGGGTCAAATACATATTTCCCTCATTAAAATGCAAATCAATTTATAATATTTTTGTCATGCGTTTTTCTGGATTTTTTTGTTGCTATTCTGTCTCTCACTGGTCAAATAAATCTACCATTAAAATTATAGACTGATCATTTCTTTGTCAGTGGGCAAACGTTCAAAATCAGCAGGGGATCAAATACTTTTTTCCCCCACTGTATCTCTAATTGGATAATGGACGAAGTCTCAATCTTATGAGGTGGGTCTTTCTGTAGCTCTGGGCATAAGGGCTTATTCCACCACAGGGGTCAACTCCTCAAAGGCTTTGTGAAAAGGGGCACCTTTACAGAATGTGTGTGTTGCGGCGGGGCGGTCTATGCTGCACAGATTAATTCAATATTAAAGCCTGGACATACATTCCACTCCAGGCTCGAGTGTCATGCAGTGACCCTTGGACTAGAATCTTTTGGACAGGCAATTATGGATGTTTCAGGTCATATTTTTTAAGAAAAATAGAAAATACCAAAAGGTTCACAAACTTTAAAGCACCAATGTACATATTATTTTTTTAATACTATATATGTATTATACTGTGGTTGCATGGTGGCTTAGTGGTTAGCATGTTCGCCTCACACCTCCAGGATCCGGGGTTCGATTCCCGCCGGGGCCGTGTGTGCAGAGTTATTCATGCTGTGGGGGTTTCCTCCAGGTACTCCGGTTTCCTCCCCCAGTCCAAAGACATGCATGCTAGACTGATTGGCATGTCTAAATTGTCCGTAGTGTGTGAGTGTGTATTTGATTGTGCCCTGTGATGGACTGGCACCCTGTCACACACATTCAAGTATTTTAACAGGCCTTTAGGCCTCTAACGTTTGTGACCTCCTCTGTGTGTTTGTGTGTGCGTGTGTGTGTATAAATAGAAAAGAGAGAGCACCAAATATGCATGGTATTTATCCTGTTACAGATGGGAATTATTGTTTTGTATCTGTTTTGCTTTAGCTATGATGAAGAGAAAGAATTAATAGTCAGAGTAAATGTGTCATTCTTTTCTGTTTTTTTGTGGGTCTTGAAGTCTCTGGTTTTCAGATAGTAGACTGGTCCATAGTCCTGAGTGTTAAATGTCAGGCCTTGTAGTGAGCTGTCAAAGAACAGAATAGGCCAAGCATGATTGATGACTGGAGAGCTTGAAACTCAAACCCCCCAACTGCAAATGCTACATTGCATTGCCTATCCCACCAAAACCCCCTCACCACCATCAATACTGTAAATATTTTCCTACCTATGCAAGGTCAGGCAGCCAAGGCTGGAAACCAAATGCGTTGGCATCTCTCTAGGCCTCTGGATTGCCTGAGAGTGAGTATTTATTCTGCAGATGGAATAACAGCACTCGCTTGACTTATTTCATATAGTATAATTCCAGCAAAAAAGGAAGTGTGCCACCAATCTCCTTTTCACATTTCCAATTTTTCTTATTTTGGCTGAAGCTGAGCAAGGCTGATGCCTGAGTAGAAAAACCCACCAATCAAATTCTGGCATGAATGGTGGAAGTGCTGGGGGTTGTGCAGGGAAAGGGAGTGCTGTGAATACTCAAATCATATGATATAGAACTGCTACAGATGGCAGTGGTGGGTAGAGTAGAGTGTAGGCTGTAGCTGAGATGGTTAGCAGGAGTCTCACATAGGCATGCATACCCATATACAGTTGAAGTCAGAAGTTTACATACACCTTGCAAAATGTCAATATTTACTTTTACATTTATTCACTTAGCAGGCGCTTTTATCCAAAGCGACTTAAAAATGAGAAAAATACCAGTATTGAAGCAAAGTAAAAATACAAGCAAAGTTTGAAACTTATTTGTTTCAAATAAGAAGGTTCATAAAAATTGCAGTTTGTTTTTTATTTAGTACTGCCCCGAATAAACTATTTCACTTACATTTAGTCCAGAAGACACAATAATAACTGAATTTGCACAAATTAATTGGTTAAAAATTCTACAATATGTGTTATTACCTGGAGGATCAACTATCGTTTTTATGTTTTCTAATACTTGTTCATGAGTCCCCTGTTTGCGCTGAGCTGTTAAACTTCCCACTCTTTTCAGAAAAATCCTCCAGGTCCACTAAGGAGAATTGCTTGACTCTTACACAACTATTATGTTATGCCACGGTGAACTCGTGGCTGTAGCGTCAACGAGAACTACACTTCCCAGGCACGCCTGTGCTTGAGTTCGCCGGAGTACTGAGTGCGAACACCTGTGCTTCACCCACGGTTATATAAGAACTCGTTAACAAAGCTTGGTGCGAAATAAATGCTCAGTATCTTCAATGCTGTCAGTCTACCAAGCCTTTTGTTTATGTATCAGCTTTCCCTGGTTCACAGATTATTTTCTTGTACCTGACCACGATTCTCTAGATTACCCTTTTTGGATACTTAAACAGGGAGTAAATCAAAACAAACAAACCGCGCGTATCCATGCAGAGTCTCGTGCATGCACGAGCCCAGCCCGAGGTTAACATAGCAACCTCTGTGCCCCCGTCTGAGGTAAACTTGGTGGCCTAAGAGCTCCAGTTTGAGACCTATGGCAAGGTCTCAGCTATGGAGCTCCAGCATGAGGTTAACATGGCAACCTCGGAGCTCCAGGCAAAGACCTGCGGGGAGATCTCATCTGCCAAGGAAGCTGTCCTGTTGTCCAGCCCAGCTGAGGAACTGTCCCGCTGTCCAGCCCAGCCGAGAAGGCTGTCCCTCTGCCCTCTCCATCCGGTGAAGCTGTCCTGCTGTCCATTGCTGCTGAGGGCATTGTCCAGCATTTCATTGCTGCTGGGGGCATCATCCAGCGTTCCAAAGCTGCTGGGAGCATCTCCCTAACTTACTCGTGCTCTGCCTGTCTGCTGCCTGGTGGAGGCCACCTCGTTTTCCGTTGCAATAACAGACAACTCGCAAAGGGGCCCCAGACCATCTTTGGAGGGGGGTGCTCATTGGTGCTCCGGGAGGGATTCTGTTACGCTCCCGCCGGCAGAGGGCACTGTGGCATCAAAGCGCAAAGACTGCTGCTGAGTACGTGTGCATGAGACTCTGGTATATGGACATGTGCAGTTCATTTGTTTTGATTCTCACTGTGTGCAAGCATTGGTTAGTTTACTCCAGGAATCAGTGATTTACTTTAATTATGTTTGTTATTTCAATGCCTCATGTTGCAGTGCAATTCACGTAGTATTACTTGTTTATGTCAAGTGATAGTGAATGCGTTACGCATGATAAGTGGTCTTGTTTCCATGTCCTGTTCCTTACCTCGATTTTAGTCTAATGTTTACTCTCGTGTATCTAGTTCAGTATAGACCGCGTTCCCTGTGTTTTGTCTGTTTGCTTCTTTATTAATAAAAACTTTGATCTATGCCTGCTCCTGCTACCAGTCCAATTTTTAACAATAAGTATTCACAGCCTTTGCTCAATACTTTGTTGAAGCACCTTTGGCACAAATTACAGCCTTAAGTCTTTTTGAGTATGATGCTACAAGCTTGGCACACCTATTTTTGGGCAGTTTCTTCCTGGTCCTCTCAAGCTCCATCAAGTCTGGGCTCTGGCTGCACCACTAAAGAACATTCACAGAGTTGTCCTGTAGCCACTCATTTGTTATCTTGGCTGTGTGCTTAGGGTCGTTGTCCTGTTAGAAAATGAACCTTTGACCCAGTCTGAGGTCCAGAGCGCTCTGGAGCAGCTTTTCATGAAGGATGTCTCTATACATTGCTGCATTCATCTTTCCCTTGATCCTGACTAGTCTCAGTACTTACTGCTGAAAAACATCCCCACAGCATGATGCTTTTCTATACAGGCCTGATTAGTGGAGTGCTGCAGAGATGTTTGTTCTACTGTAAGGTTCTCCTCTCTCCACAGAGACATGCTGTAGCTCTGTCAGATTGACCATCGGGTTTAAGGTCACTTCCCTGACAAAGGCCCTTTTCCCCCAATTGATCAGTTTGGCCAGGCTTCCAGCTCTAGGAAGAGTCCTGGTGGTTCCAAACTTCTTCCATTTATGGATGATGGAGGCCTTTGTGCTCATTGGGACCTTCAGTGCTGCAGAAATATGTCTGTACCCTTCCCCAGATCTGTGCCTCAATACAATCCTATCTTTAAGGTCTACAGACAATTCCTTGGATTTGATGGCTTGGTTTGTGCTCTGACATGCATTGCTAATTGTGAGACCTTAAGTAGATAGGTGTGCGCCTTTCCAAATCATGTCCAATAAAGTGAATTTACCACAGGTGGACTCCAATGAAGTTGTAGAAACATCTAAAGAATGATCAGTGGAAACAGGATGCACCTGAGCTCAATTTTGAGTGTCATGGCAAAAGCTGTGAATACTTATGTAAATGTGCTTTTTTTGTTTTTTTACTTTTAATAAATTTGCAAAGATTTTAAACAAACTTCTTTCATATTGTCATTATGGGGAATTGTTTTTAGAATTTTGAGGAAAAAAATTAATTTAATACATTTTGAAAAAAGGCTGTAACATAACAAAATGTGGAAAAAGTGAAGCGCTGTGAATACTTTCCTGTCACGCGCCGTACGGCGCAGGAAACAGGCAGGATGCAAACGCAGTTCGAACAGTGATGTGTTTATTTAAAGTGTCGACAAAACAAAACAAACATAAGAACTTGGCAAAACCGAAACTAAGCTAAGCTAAGTAGCCATGCTTACTGGGCTAAGGCTAACACTAACGCTAAGACTATGGCATAAACATGACAAGAAACAAAGATAACAAAGGTCGTGCTCTAGCCCTATCAAGATAACCAAATAACAGCTAACAGTCAATCATACATTACAATATTACAGACGAACCACGCCATGTAGCACACGGCTCAAGATATATATGGAGTTCGCTTGATTTTCTCACAACCGCTAGCAGCTGTGAGCCTGACACGTGACATGGCCAGATGAGACGAAGGCATGACGTCGGCGCAGAAGAAGTCCGCACATGCGCAGCAGCGCTCGGCACACACCGCTGCTCCGGGAGAACCGTGACATTTCCAGATGCACTGCACATTAACTGACAATGTTCTCAACATAAAGAAGAAACCTTTATTTGTCACATATTCATTACAGCACAGTGAAATAATTTTCTTCACATTTCCAAACTTGTTTAGGAAATTGGGGTCAGAGTGCAGGGCCATCCATGATACAGTACCCCTGGAGCAGACAGTGTTAAGGGACTTGCTCAAGGGCCCAACTGTGGATGCTTGGCAGTGCTGGGGCTTGAACCCCCCAAATCTGCACCTGCATCTAACTTGCATCCTGTGTCATGACAGATTCCAGCACAAAATGAAATGTTACAAAAAAATGTTTGTACATCAGTAAAGAAAGCAACATATTATGTATGAGACCACTTTTCAGAAGTTAATAATGAATTGCTGTGTTTTGCATGCAAAAAAAAAAAAAAAAATTAACAAGTGCAACAGTCAAAGTCTCCAGAATAACTGGTTCTACAAGATGAGACTACATGATTTTTGTGGATTTTTTTCTTTAATTCAAAGAGTTTTCATGCCAAATATTAATTTAGTTTCATTTCTTACTGTTTACTGATCTTTATAGTATTTATGTGGAAACATTTAAATTTATTATTCTTTTTTAAAAATCTTTTCTCTACAGCATTTCTTTTTTGCACTGTACTGTAGGTATGCCAATGTTCAACCATCCAGACACAAGCTAGTGCCTCATGATTTCTTTCACTGTCAGAAGGTGAATGAGATGCAAAAGCAAGTTTTCTCAGTGTCACCATGTAGTTGACAAAGTGATCTGTGATCTGTGGTCACATTGGTTGGTAAAGCATGATCAAATAGTGGGAGATCAGGACTTGCATCTATAAGATGTTTCACTGGTCCCACTTTATATTAAGTGTCTTTAACAACTATGTACATAACAAATTAAGCACTTGATACAGTGCACTTACTCTGCACCTAAATGTTCTTACATTGTACTTACTGCATGATAAATCTGTAGTTATAGTAATGTATTTCCATTTGGAAGTACATTCTTGTAATTTCACACTATAATTGCAATTTTGTAACTACAATTGTAATCTACAATTTGTCTAGAAGCCAGAAAGGAAGGTAACAAAAAATGTGGAGAAATGTGGCTTGCTAGTAGATACAGTAGTTCTGCCTAGATGTATAATGTTTATACATATAAACTTTTACTAACCAGATGGTGCTGTTTCTTGTACTGAAGCCCATGATCTGCTTGTGCTTGGCCTGCGGATCTGTGAACCTCTCTTAGAACCATCTTGCAACAAGCAGCAGAGCACATTAAACGTTGTCGAGCCTAAAATGGAATGTGTTGTCAGTTACATTTAAGGAAAAATATTACATATGATTCATATAAAAAATATTACATTTCTCATCAACACTTATGATAAACCTAATTTAGACAAGTTTCTAATTACAAGAGTGAGTGTGGTCGAGTCACATAGTATAGGTAATTATAGTATTTATATTAATGTGATTACAATCTCTGTGCTCGAATAACACAGTGGAAATATGCAGGTTTAGTATACCAGTGACTGGGGATCGAGCCTCAGACCATTTTAGTGTTTTTTAAATGAGTGGGTTTTTTTCATTATAGAAAGTTCCTCAAAGTAACACTGAATGAATTTCATTTTCTCCATTCTTGTCAATGGAAACTTTTGTTATTTTCTTAGATTAAATGTTTTACTATTTACAAACTAGTTTCAAGTGAACACAGAAGTCTACACACCAAAAAAAAGCTCATTGAATTGACTTAATTCAAATTCCACGTGACTGAATTGAGTTACCTTAATATAATTTGTTCATGATTTAAGGGCATATTTTAATGCCCTGAATAAAATTAAACTTCATCTGTGTTGAAAATTGAACTGGCAAAACACACTGGCAAAGATTAAATATAAACTAAGGAACAAAAACATGCCTACAGAGAGAAAGGCATAGAAAGACTAATGTGAGACACAGAAAGCAGTGCAAACTGTGGCTATGTACACATGAGTGCTTGTTAACAAGAAAGTGATTCAGGTGTAGGTGGTCATGTGACTGATTTAATAAGGTGCAGTGGCTGCTGGGAACTGAAGTCAAGAGTTCCTTCTCTGATACATGACTGAACCCCCTCTGAGCTCTTCTCCCAGAGTGCCAAAATACACTCCCTCCCTCTGGCAATCCTGGCCCCCTGGCAAAATGTCCCCAGCTGATCCAGGAGACTGAGCGGCATCCTCAAGAAAGTAAGAAAAGTGACATCCTCAGCGAAAGCGGAGGTAAGCGGAGTGATGTCCTCACCTGGGCAGGAAGGCAGAACTGTATTATCTGTGTCAGCAGACTCGGGCATGATGTCCCCGGCCTGGCTTGAATGCAGAGTGGTGGCTACTGCACAGCCACTGGGAGGAACAAGGCTCAAGGCAGAGCCTGACACTCCCCATGACACTAGAAGTGAGAGTGCAGCTCTCGCATGGTCTGGGGGGAGCAAATTTCACCGGGAGGTCAGAGAGAAGCTCCAAGATTTCCGTGAGGCCAGAGAGGAGAGCAGATTCTCTGTGAGGCCAGTGGGAGGAACTATGCTGTCTGCAAAGCACAAGGGGGAATAATGCCCTCGGTGGAGCAGGAAGGAGGAGAAACATATGGTGTAAAGCAAAGAAAAGGAGCGATGTCCTCAGCCAAGCGGGAAAGCGGAGCGACCTCCTCAGCGAAGCAGGAAGATGGAGCGATGTCCTCAGCCAAGCAGGAAGCAGAGAGACATCCTCAGCCGAGCAGGAAAGTGGAGCAAAGTCCTCAGCCAAGCAAAAAAGTGGAGCGAAGTCTTCAGTCGAGCAGAAACAAAGAGCGAAGTCCTCAGCCGAGCAGAACAGCCACGCGATGCCCTCAGCGAAGCAGAAAAGCAGAGCGAGGTCTTCAGTGGTCAGAAAAGCACTGCGTCATTCTTAGCAGAGCAGGAAAACAGAGCCAAGCACTCAGTCATTGTGGAAACAATGTTGAACCCTAGAGCACCATCCATGAATAAATACAGTCCTGATGTTCTTACAAAGATGTTTCTCACCGGGGTGGGCTCCTTCTACAATCAGAGTGTAGATGGCTGCCATATCGGCCAGCCACTCCCCTATTGATGGAGCCTCTGTGGGGAAACATTCTCTAACTTTTATGTGTGGTGTCAGGCAGCTGAGAGCCATCTGAAGGCTGCACATACCTTCCTGGGACCTTTCTGTGGTCCTGGAAGGTCTGTCACATGCCCCATTTGAGCCCATAGTGTTAGCCTCTGAGAAGCTATTGACTGTAAAGGTAGCTCTCCTGCTGGCCATGACATATGTCAAGTGAATAGGAGATCTACAATCTCTCTGTTGCCCCTTCCTGCCTTGACTTTACCAATGGATCAGCCAAGGCCTTCCTGTATCTTAGGCTGGATTAGAGTGAGGGACAAAAAGTATTTGATCCCCTGCTTATTTTGTAAGTTTGCCCACTAACAAAGAAACGATCAGTCTATAATTTTAATGGAAGTTTATTTGAACAGTGAGAGACAAAATAACAACAAAAAAATCCAGAAAAACGCATGTCAAAAATGTTATAAATTGAT
>JAOUWY010000054.1:24275869-24290695 GCA_025728095.1 Prietella phreatophila | reverse complement strand
ACACACACACACACACACACACACACACACACACACAGGTGGAGGGGTCCATTATCCAGGGTGTTAGATGCAACTGCAGACTTAATGCATCATCAAAAAAGGGTGAGAGAAAAACTTGTGCCAGCCAAAATTATGTCCCAGCAATATTAGAAGAAAGAAACTATTACTTTTTGTAAGGATTAAGCTCAAAGCTTTCTATAGCAGCCATCTTTACACATGCCATGAGAAAAAAAAAACTGTTCCATGTTATTTGTTATATTTGGTAAAGCAGTCATCTTATCCTTGTGGGCTGTGGGAATGAAGCAGACATTCATATGTTACACTACAGACATTTCACTGCCAGTTAAAATGCTGTTTTTAAAATATTACATGCCCTTATGAAAGAGAATATCAAATTGCAAGTATCATAATTATATTTAGAGTTTAAAGACATTTCTAAGAAATTGTCAAAGGCTCTGCTCTAGCCATAGTGACTTGTTAAAATAGTTTAAAAAACGTTTTTTTTTTTTAGCCTAAAAGCCAGTTCATGGTTTATATATGACCTTCAAATTATATTATTTTTCTTCATTACTGTTACTAGTTCTTACTTACAAAATAATATCATTGATGGCTAAACTGTACCCACTGTGAGACATGGCTAGTCTGAGAGGTGTTGGACTTTGTAAATGCCTCAGAAATGTCTGCCTCAGTAACTGTTCACTGCACATTGGTGTCGGAGCTTTGGTAGACCGTGATTTCCTCCCCTGCTGACAATGACAGAATTTTGCATCCCCTAAACTACTCAAATGATCTCACATCCAGGACATAATGGTGGAGAATGTGTGTGTTTAATACTGAGGATGAGCAGCGCAGTACGCGAGACAGTCTGTGAGAGCCAGGTCCCGCGTGCTCACACCAGACCAGCCCTGATTTAACTAGATGGATTGCCAATTACAGCAAATTAACCTTAGAGTGCCGTCTGCCACAGGAAACGTTTAACCAATTTATTTACAGGCCTGACATACGGCAACATGATTAACCAGCGCACATCAATAGTATTTAATGGCCTTATTGGATTTCAACATATTAAAAAACTCATCATTTTACCAGTGGAGCAGCTAACTATATGTCTGAGACTACCTGCAGTGTATTTGGACAGCATGGCCCATGTAGTCTCTGGATCTTGCCCACCCTCTTTTGGCCAAGAGGAGACACAGGCCAGACAACAGATTACTATGTGCTCTCTCTCTCTCTCTCTCTCTCTCTCTCTCTCTCTCTGTCTCTCTCTCTCTCTCTGTCTCTCTCTCTCTCTCTCTCTCTCTCTCTCTCTCTCTCTCTCTCTCTCTCTCTCTCTCTCTCTCTCTCTCTCTGTTTTTTTCTTTTCTTGTTAGGTTGCCGTGGGCTGCTTTAATATTGCGTCTGCAATCTATCAATAAGTAGAAATTTCTAAATGAGATAAAAAAGTAAAAATAACCTAAAATATTTCCAATTATTTTCTTCTCTCCTTGTTATATACACAACATTTTGTCTTCTATTTACTTACTACAGATGAAAAAGTATAATTTTATAACATTAGAATATAATAACAGTAACAAACCCCCAAATTGGGACCTTATAACATATTGCTACACATTGCACATCTTTATTAAAGCATTGTGGGGGAATTTGTGTTATGCTCAATGTTAAAACCTTTTCATGTGTTATTTCTTTCCATGAAAGAATATACATGATTAATATGGATAGACTGTTTGAGACTGTTGAATTTGTAAATTTGTAATCCTTATCTCACAATTGATTCGGTTATCTTTACAAACAGCATACATATGGATGTACTCATGGATGTCCTGATGTTAAAAACAAAAAATGATTCATCCATCCATCTTCTATACCGCTAGTCCTACGAGGTCAAGGGGAACCTGGAACCTATCCCAGGGAGCATCGAGCACAAGGTGGTGTACACCCTGGATGGGGTGCCAATCCATCGCAGGACACAATCAAATACGTATTCACAAACTATGTACACTTTGGACATGTCAATCAGCCTACCATGCATGTCTTTGAACTGGGGGAGGAAACCGAAATACTCGGTGGAAACCTCTGCAACGGGTGGGGGACCTTGCAAACTCTGAACACAGGGCAGTGGCAGGAATTGAACCCCCAAACCTGAAGGTGTGAGGCGAATATGCTAACCGCTAAGCCAAAGTAATAATTTGCTTAAACATTACAGACATTATATTGAAGAGGCAATATAATGACTTCTCTTATGTACTCTCCATGTAAAGAAAAAAAAATAATGTATGAATCCATTAATGTCCCTCACAAGTTTTGGCTTTAAAAAAAAAAACATGTATGCCATGGTTATAAATGTGTTATGATGACTCAATGGATGTGTCCTTTAAATTAAGAATTACCACAACCAACAACCTCAACAACAATATAAATGTATTAATGTGTATAAATTATTATTATTATTATTATTATTATTATGATTATGATGATTATGATTATGATTATTATGATTATTATTATTATTATTATTATTATTATTATTATTATGTTTGTGTGAGCACCATTTTGCCTAGATATTGCAACAATTCAAAACAATTTTTTAACTGAAACCCGGTAAATGACATCTATGTTCTCATTAGCTATGATCAGAGTTATTTAGCCAACTTGTGAAATAGATTGAGAGCATGACCTCTGGCACTACAGCTGTCAGAAGATGACCTGGGTTCGCAAAAGATTTTACCAAGTGGAGGAATATGAACAGAAGGCGTGAGCAACGTCATGTTCATGATGTCATCTTTTCTTGACACACCATTAAACTGGCTAATAACACATTATTAGTTGGGAATGTATAACCAATTTTCAGAGTGAAAGATTTAAGTGTATGCTGCACTTCATTCTACAGTCAATTCATTCTACACTTCATTCTACAATAATAAAACTATTATTCAGTTTTTCACCATAAATAATTGACCTTATTTAAGAACCTTTATGAATTATTTAATTATTTCCTACAATGAAACAAACTAGAAAAGCTATAAACATAGGTGTAATTATATTTATTCGAAGTTTCAGGCAAAGACTCACTGAGAGCATAAACAATGGTAATGTTTTAATAAAACTGTTTTCATTCGATAACATGACTTCAGTTTTTAGTGGTTAGCAGAATCTCACCCTGAGATCAGTATGGGTATTAAAGTTCCTTCTTCAATCATCTGCACTGTTCGGTGTTCTGTGGAAAGTGGAAGATTACGTGTCGAGACCTCTGAAAGGTGTTCAGTTTCTACAGTCTTCCTTAATGGCTATAGTGTGGTGACATAAGCAATGATTTATACAGCTACAGGAGAAGACATCGCTGCCAGGATTGCTCGAGGACAGAGCGATCATGGAGATGAAGGCATGCTGTGTGTAGGAGTGTAAGTTTGGACTTGAAGCATTACACACACACACACACACACACACACACACACACACACAAAAAGGGCCGAATTTAAATGTGGCATTTGGAGAGATTGCTTCTTTACATGCTTGGCAAGGTGGGGGCAAGTCTTGTCACATACTGTAGGAATTAGTTTTGACCACATCTTTTTTTTTTAGCTCTGTTGACAGGGTCTTAACTATTTTCCTAGGTAAGTGAAGGCCTTAATTCAAACATAAGCATACTCACCAATGTGCAAGCATGAAACAAAGATTGAGGATTAGCAAGAGAAGGCTGAATCCCTGATAAAGTGTGACGCTCTCTAGTGCCTGGCTCAAGGTCATGGGGTTTTTGTAATACTCAAACCTTCTACCTACTTCTTCTTTTCCTCTATCCTTTCATCCCAACACTATTCCTCCCCACAGAGCCCCTGAAAACAGAGCAGCACCTGGTCCCCTCCTTGTCTGCACATCCATGTCCCCCAGATGAATATACTACATCTGTACTACCAGTATCCCTCATACTATGTTTTAACAAACAAATGAGCACACACACACATACACAACACACACCACTCTTAAAGGTTCTCCATATTCAAATATTTCTACTAAGACAAGGTTGAAACATTTATACATTTATACCACACCATATTATTCACTAATGTACAAAATATACTTCAACTTTCACTTGTGATTACTTTTAATAATATACATTATCACAATACACTAGGGATATAACTCGGTGCTGTATCTGTTCAGTGCCCAAAATATTCATAAATATTTTTGTACTTGGATTAACAAATTATTTTACTTTACTTTTTTGTCTTTGTTATCTTTCAGAAAGATCAGAAATGTTTGCTTCTGCAAAGAAAGATTCAGGAGCATACATGCAAAGTCAGAGCTAAGGCTTCCAATGGTTATGGGGATAAGGCAGAAGATGATAATTATGAACAGACAGAGGTCAGGTGATCAAGCAAACAGTACAAGCAGGGCAGGGCAAAGAGATGATGTCGTAAACATAAGCAAAGTTTAAAAAAATAAAAATAATAATTAAGAGACATGGTACAATGGCTTGGTACAGACAGAGACAAAAGGCAATTGAGTGTAATTGAGAATGAGAGTCTCTTAAAATGAGTTTGTGATGCATTCTGGGAAATTTAGTTGCTGGTTTGTTATGGTATACGTTCTTCATAAATGGGATTGTTGTTCTTTTATCATTTTATCCTATGAGGTTTTCTAGGAATTATCCATATTTATTATTATATTCAAAGTTTTCATGTCTGAGTCTTTGTAGTAGGAATTGAGTTTTTTACATTTATGAGGTCATTATATTCTATATTGAGTTTCCTTAATTCTGTTTCTGTGCTTTCTGTGGGGATGACAGCCATTAGACTCTAACTCCCTAATCTTTTGTTCTAAAATTTTTATTTTCAATATTTTCTTTTTATTATTTTTTATTTTATTATATGATGAATGGGATATTATTTTTCATCTGAGAACGGCTTTCCCTGTGTCCTATAATATTTTTTGGTGGAATTCTCACTGGCTCCATCGACCACTGCCAGATTTCGTCACACCGCTATCTGGGAAGACAGCGACCCACCACCCATGCTCAGCACCTCCTCACATGCACCTTTACACCTAAAACTTAAAAACACTAATTATTTTGCACCACTTCTGTCTAGCAGGTGTCTGTGTTCTGCCATCTTGGCCCTGAGTGGTCACTCATGTAGCGGATGTGGGCAAAGGAGCACAGACACCCTCTCCCAAAAAAAGAGAGATAGAGTAGAGAAAACACATCTAGCTCACAATCAATCCCATGCTGCAGCCTCTCTTAGAGATGAACATCCGGCAGCAGGTGGTGACCCAGGAGCTGGCCCAAAGACTCCTCAGTCACCCAGGTGCTGCTGGAGTTAAAGAAGAAGTCCTGCTCTGCCACAGCCATTCTGCTCCCAAACCCCTGCCGATATTCCTGGGTGTCCTCATAAAACTCACCACGAGGATGACATCGAGGCCTTCATGCTAACCTTTGAGTGAGTCACCTGACATGAGAAGTTGGAAGAAGAGCATAGGGCTGACATCTTTGCCCCTTTCCCAGGCCCAGGCACTATCCAATGCTAAAGATGGAGATCCAGAACCACTGCCAACATGGCAGAATTCCACAGCTTGTCCTACCGACCCAGAGCCACCCCGCAGACCCAAATAGACTCCTTACTCTGCGTCACCAGAAGGTGGCTCCAACCCGAATGACACAACACCAGCGAAGTAGCAGAGAAGGTCACGATGGATTGCTTCCTATGAGCTCTACCACTGGGAGAGTGGAAAGCAGTGGGGATGAGGAATACCTGGGGAACAAGGGAAATAGTGGAAGCCCTTGAATGCACCCTGGCCATTCTGAGCATCAGCAGTGGTGAGTGGAGGGACTCTCCACTGGGGCTCCACCAGGGTCAAGCCTCAAAGCAGCCAGAGCCCATCCTCTAATGGGAGAAGAGACCACAGAAAAGATGCCAAACCTATAGGACATCCAGGGACGAGCCCATGCCCTCAATGACATCTTAACTGACCAATGTATGCCTTTTATCTCTAAACTAATGGGTGATATGTGCCAGTTGTTGCAGGTGTTCCAGTTGTCTCCGTTCCTCCATCTACCACACCCAAACTGACAGCCTGGAGCAGGTTAATCAAACACTGCAACAGTTGCTCCACCGAGTGGTAGATGAGGATGGCTGAATCTGGGACCTCTCCTTCCATACATGCTTTTGCCACCCAAGAGATGCCCCAAGCATGCACCGGTTTCACCCATTTTGAACTTCTCTTCAGTCAGCAACCTCGAGGACATGGGCAGAGAAGCCTGGGAAGAACAGCCCTCTCTGTTCAAGTCCCTGGTCGACTACATACAAGAAATGCAAGAGCAGATGAACTGGGTCTCTCCCATCATTTGAGAGCACATGGAGGCTGCCCAGTGGGCCTATGACCATCCAGCTCAGCCCTGGGAGCTACAGCAACACCAGAGGTCAATGGCAGAACTGAATTCTCCCTTTCTGCTCCATGAGATGTCCAGGAGATGTCCCTAACATCTCCTCTTTAGCTTTCCCCCTCTCATACTTAACCAGAAAAGGTCAACCAGACTGGGTGCAGTGGACCGAGCAAGTAGAACAGGAATTCCAGGCCCTCAAACAAGCCCTCACCAGGTCGCTTCCTCCAAAACCCTGACTTCTCGCCTTTCACCATGCACACAGACACTTCCAAGACATGACTGGGGGCTGTCCTGTCCCAGACCTTCAACAGTGAAGAGCGTCCAGTCCTTTTCGTCAGCAGAAAATGATCCCAGCTTGTTATAGATGCAGACAATGATAACAACAATGATAAACTAGAAACTCCCTGGCTGTACAGCATCTCTCACCAGCTCCCTTGACCTCTGCCAGGCTTGCTGGGTCTTGCCTCATGTCAGCTCCAGCCAATTCGTTGTGCCCCACTATGGGAAGACAGCAACCCACCTGCCCCTGCTCAGCACCTTCTCACCTGCACCTTTAGACCTAAAACTTAAATAAACACCCATTATTTTGCACCACTACTGCCTACCAAGTGTCTGTGTTCTGCCATACTGGCCCTGAGTGGCCACAAACATATACACGTCAATTACTGTGACCAACCTTGTTGGTGATAATAATAAACAGTTTTTTTGCTAACTTTTTATATTGATGGTTATGGCTAAATTGCAATGAATTAGCTAACTAGCTACACTATATGTGTCATTAACTAGATTACACCATATTATCCTACGTCCTTCTGAGTACATGTTTTATATTTTTAATTTTCCCTCTGTGACCAGCAATGCAAAATCATCTAAATCATCAAAGCTACCTGTACTCTCCCAGTCAAACAGCACTAATCAAGCATTGTGTTGTGAGGCAATAGTTGGGCAAGATCAGCTTTGCCAATGGAGGGGGCTTTTAGTATTTTTATCTGATTTACAAACTCACAATCGATTCCGAACCCCAGTAATAAAATAAATTGGTTCTACATTTAAGTTGATTATAGTATAAATATTGGGGGAGTTGTAATTGCTAGTACTGATTATTGGCAATCTAATGCTAAACAGAGAATGCTAATCTTCTAGAAAGACGGTATATTTTACAGTACTACAAACTCTGTTTTTAAAGCTTTAAATTCTTTATGACATTAAAACACTTCATAGGTGAACTTACAGGCTATGTCCCCAAGTGTGTGAATAAAGGAGGTAACAGTTGAAATTCAGCTGGTCAAAGGTTGGACAGTGTTCCCATGGGAACAGGATACACAATTACTAGGTAGTACTTTTATAACTGCACAATAAAGGTCACTGTAAGCAGGATGCGAAACAATGCCTGTCACATACAACTAATTCAAGTATCATGTTACAGGAACTGAATAATATATTTTATAGGTCTTAACCCCCATTTGCCACCTTCACATCAACCTTCCTCACCCTCAAACTACTACTACGGTATGTTTTTACAGTGACAGCCATGGGCCACTGGATTCTCTTGGTCTTTGAGGAGGACATGGTCCACCTCCTGTATTTTTGGTCTCTGTATATTCCACTATTGGAACCCCTGCAGCCTTTTCCATCTGTGCCAGAAAGTGTTGGAGAGGCTCTGGACCTGTCTGCACAGACATTGGAGAACTCTGCAGTTGGAGTCAAAGGAACCCCCACGTTCAGGGAGAGTAATTTGACTGGGGTTAGGACAAGCAGAAAGTCAGGACTGCTGTATATTGTAACTAATGGACAGGTGTTGACAGTAGCCATCATTTCAGCCATAACAGTGGACAAAACTTCATGTGCTAGGCACCCAGACTCAGTGCGGGTATGCATAGAGTCAAGATATTCACCAAACATTTGTTCCTAACACTCATTAGGGACCAGTGGGGCAGATTGAACGCGCAAAAGCACCCCCATCTCTGAGGAAGTTTTTCCATTTGTCAGTCAACACTGTTGTAAACATGGAAACCAAGCTCCTTGCACGCAACCACAAAGTTAGTTCCACAAACAGACCTTTCAGTGGGTCTCTTATGGCAAAGAACCTCCCGAGTGCATTGATGAAAGTAGAGGTATCCAGTGATTCTATTAGTTCAAGATGAATGACCCATGAAGTCATACAAGTGTGGTGAGAAGTGACCATCTATGGTCCAAAAATGTCCACTCCCACATGGGAGGAGGTGTTCTGCAATTAAGTCTGCCATCCACTGATTTTCAGTTCACACTCTGAGTTTATGGAAGGTAAAACAGTTGTGAATATGACCGCTGACTTGCTTTTTCCCACCAATGATCGACAGGCCAGCTGATCTTAAGGCCCTTTCTGTGACGTAGCAACCTTGGTGTTGGACACCTTCATGGTAATACCATATGAGTAAGTTATTGACGTGATGTCATCCTGGGATCATGAGTCTTAGCAATGTGGATGTGCAAGTTGGTAAAGTGGCTGCTGGAAATGATCGTGATGTGTGATCGACTGGGTTTTGGTCAGATTGGTTAGATGTTCATTGCTCTGGCTGAGATGAAAATCTAATCCTTTGCATGCAAGTACTTATTTTAATTGTCTGAGGTCTACTGGTCGAGGAGGAGGAGTTGTGACTTTTTTCAGAAAATAGTTTTACTGTCGGCAGTTGTCATCATATTCTTACTCCAGTTTTGAACTCAATGTCTTTGAGTTGGATCAACTTCACCTGGTGCTGTTTGCTGTTGTCACGCCACAGCCACTAGAGGCCGCTGTGGCGCTGCATCTGGAGAGACAGTTTTGGGTTGCGCGCTTCCGGGTTAGGGCGCGCGCTCACAGGTGGTAATGATTATGTGTGATTATGTTCCTTATTTAAGTGCCTAAGTTCCCCGAGTGCTGGGCTCGTGATTCTACTGATGTGTCCAAATAAATTAGTAAACTTGTATTTAAGTTGAAGTCGGATGTGTTACGTAGACTCTTGTAGCGGCAATGCCTATGTTATGTTAAGCTTTTATGCTAAGCTTCATGTGGTTGTATGAGGACCGTGTTTACGTTGATGTGGAATATATAAATAAAGTATTGATCTGCGCCTACATCCTCCTCTCAAGTCTCCCTGTCGTAACAGCTGTGATACATCACCCACCCAAACACAAAGATTTTATAAATTACTTTTCTGATTTTTTGTCTGGAATTATGCCAAAATGTGAAAAGGGTTTTAATTGCGGAAGATTTTAATACCCATGTCTGTTGTCCCTCTAAGCCACTGGTTAAAGATTTCTTAAATCTTATTGAGACTTTTAACTTGGTACAGTTTGTGACTAGCTCCACACATGTACATGGACATATACATTGCGTCCGGACAGTACTCACAGCGCTTCACTTTTTCCACATTTTGTTATGTTACAGCCTTATTCGAAAATTGATTAAATTTATTATTTTCCTCAAAATTCTACAAATATATTTTAAATTCTAAATACCCCATAATGACAACGTGAAAGAAGTTTGTTTGAATTCTTTGCAAATTTGCCATCATCCATGTAAAATTTTCTCTTAATGAAACATCTGTCTCTTCCAACTTTGCAGGATGCCTAATTTTGCAGGCTATTTCTGACAACATGATTACGCATTTTATACTCAGTAATGCAGTTGTCTGGATTGTTGCTGTGATACCACAGAAAGCGAAGGAAACTGCAGTGATCTCTGTGTACCAATAACATTGAAGCATCTGTTGGATATCAACAGTCACCGCCACAGCATGTGTTCTGAATCATATTAAAATCCCTAAGAGACTTTTGTTAATGTTTGAACCTGTGAGTAGTATGTCATTAAGGCAGACTCCCTGGTAACTAAAATCAAATAACACTCTTACAATGGAGGAAATAAGTATTGAACGTGTCCACATTTTTTCAATAAATATATTTCCAATGAGGCTATTCATATGAAATTTTCACCAGACTTTGGTATTAACTCAAGAAATCCAGAAATATAAAGAAATCCAAACATTAAAGTCCATAAATGAAGTTATATGTAATAAAGGGGGATGACACAGGAAAAACCTACTGAACACGCTAACTGAAATGTACTGTATTTAATACTTAGTGGAGAGACCTTTGTTTGTAATGACAGCTTTAAGATAGTTCCTGTATGAAGAAATAAATCAGCCATAGTATTCAGGTGTGATTTGTAGCACATACTTCTAAATATATATATTTTTAATTTTGTTCAGTGTAATTCAAGTCATGTGAATGACTGGACCAATCTAACACCTTGTTGAAGGCCATGGGAAGAAAGTCAGTGGTAACTAAGCTGACTAGATCTTTCACTTTGATGGTGTTATGACAAAGAGAGAGAAGACTTGGGCAGCCAATCTCCAGGATGTTTGTCCGAAACATATTCACTGAATGCTAGCTTATGAGCACCTCTAGACAGACCTTACCCATGATGACCCATGCTAATGCCACTCTCTGGGCAAAGGGAGCATTGGCTAACCCATTGTGCTCTTTGTACACCTTGTGTGCTTGATATGCCAACCCAGAAATAATAAGACCTGTGTGCCTTGGGGTCAAAAGGAGGAATTTTGACAGCAATACACTTGAGATTCATGTGGAATTGGGTAAACCTATGGAGTTGGGATCTCAGCCCAATTATCAGGCAACATGTTGCACTCAGTAAGGGAGGGGAGATGTAGGCTTGACTGTTCATCTTTTGACTCTACAATTAAGTTATTTGCCTGTTGTTTCTGACACCCCTGCACATGTCTTGGGAGTGTACTGGGAAATGTTATTAATTATTGAACATGTCAAAAAATTACCTAGCCAGTGATCTCTTACTCTGTTAATCCATAATTTCATATGTTTTATTTATTTTATATAATATTTCACATAGGAGCACCCCTCTGCTTCATTTCTACAGACTTGTATACACATGTATGTAGTGATGGGTGAGTCTATCATCTGGTCTTCCTCACTGCCATGGGCAAAAGCAGGGCTCACTGTGTTCTCCATTGTGCTGGACCTGCATGGGGTGCAGATCCAGGTCTATGTTTCTCACTGCAACATTTTGAACACTTGTGTTCTGCCTTACAGTGACTTGCCTGGTGTCCAGAGGAAGCACACCAAACGAAACAGATATTGTTTATCTTGAGATAATCCTTCGACTCATCTAAAGACTGTTCCCTGAAGGCCCTACACTTTTTAAGGTGATGAGGTTTCTTATGGACAGGCCACGGTTTGTTCAAGCTCAATGGACGTGTCTATATATAGCATATTGTCTCTATATTCTGGGTTTTTCATATTGTGACCTGAGATCAGAGGCCTCATCCATTCATGCTTTGCTCGGCTGTTCTCTTTTAAGGTGTCTGCTGTGGATGAAGGACCTGCCATTCTAATACTTGGATCATTTCTAATTCTGGCTTCATCTCGGGAGAAATTAAAGAAAAAGTACAATGGAGGAAAGCTTACATGATGTCTTTGCTTGTATTTAGTTCCCTGAGTCATAAAGGTTGAATGGCAGTTTCTCTATGATAGCAGCTATACCGCACGCTGTATCTATTCACAGTAAGCCAGGTATTTAATTCACTTTTTGCTGCCTCCACCTCTAAAAAGAGGTCCCCAAGCTCTTTTAGTTTACAAGAGTCTTTGGTCTAATCTTGGGAAAATGTTCCATCTTCCTTAAAAAGAGGGCTTCTTTAATGATTCTGGTGTACCATAGCAGTCTTCGAGACACTCTCAAACCCTGTTTAACCCCACAGCTGGATTCTTTATGTGCACTGGACAAATGCATTTGGCATGTTGGGAGGACTCATTACCAAGCCACTTTGTCAACAAATCTAGCTCTTCACTAGGTTTTAAGTTCAGCCCCTCAGTAGCATTGGAAAATGGGACACTCCATGGCCAGTAGTACTCTGGCTTGTCAGACAGGTCAAAGTCCTCTTGCAGAGCTATGTGTGGCTGGGTTAATGGGCTGCCTGCTTTGATAGTGGTTTATGGCTACGAGCCACCAAGTCTCTCTGTGACTGATGTAGTGCTGTAGTGGACTGTACTGTACACCAGGGACAGGTGTGCTGAAGCTATGTTGAGAAACTGGACATGAACTGTGTTGAACTGATGCTGTGTCCTGTGAGGCTGTAGCAGCTACAACATTTATGTGATGCAGTAATACATTGGTGTTTGCATCAGCAGCAGGATCATAGGAGCTGTACAGATTGTCTGTGTGCACACAGAATTGAATAGATGTTGCAGACTATGCAATTGTAAAGCCTATGGTGTTAGTGTGCTGTGGTATTGTGCTAGAGTAAAAAGCCGTGGTCTGTGGTGGTCTGTGCAGGCGAGGTTTGAATGGGTGTTGCAGATTTTGCAGCTATAAAGCCTGTACGGCTAGGGTTTTGCGGTGTGCAGCATGAGGTTACATTGGGAGCAGGCAAGATGTCTCTGTACTGATCCTGTATTGTTGCTTGCATTGTAGGCTGAAGTACAGCTGTGCAATGCGAACTGGTGTTGGCCTGCTCCTTGTTGCATTGGTGTTCCATAAAAACTTTGGTGCATTGTAAAGAGATATTGACTCACTGTTGCTCATGTTACTACTATCTTCAATGAATGCCGCAGCCTCCAGAATGTTAGCCTCTCATTCGTCCTCTTCTCTTAATGCCCTTAAATAAGCATCCAAGTGTGTTTCGTTTCCTTTTAATTGTGCTTGTTTCACTCTGACTTCAATCTCATTTTGGGCGAATGATTCTCTGGCCCAGCAGCCTCTGCCCTGGCCCGTGCTTAAACAACTGGCTGGCTATTTAATGATTTGTACTAACCTTCAAATAACATTGATGTGTTGGAACAGACTGACTTCCCAGTTCTCATCTGTCCCTTGAGCCATTGTGCAGCTGTCAGTGTTCATGTTGCTGTCTCATTCTCCTTGAAAGTTGGTGCTCGGATAAGCCTTTTTCACTGTTCTGCCTTCACTACTTCCCCTGTGTAGCTATGAAGACAGCTAACTGAACTTATAAAATAAAATACTTCATAGGTGAATTTACAGGCTATGCCCTCAAGCAATGGAAGCAGCTACAAGTAATCAAAATTAACTTGTCTGTCATGATTTCCCCTTGTGTTAAACGCGAGCACAAACTACGAGCGCACACTTCTTGGTTTTCAGTGACCTTGACTTAGTTTACATTTGACACGTGCATCTGTCATGATTTCTGTCCTGTCTCCTCCCCTGTATTTTCATTGGTTGTTTCCCATATGTGTCGTTATTGTTCTCAGCTGTCTTGTGTTTCATCCCTGATGAAGCTTGGTATTTAAACCCATTGTGTATTTATGTATGTTGCAAAGTATTGTGTGGAATCCACACAACAAGCACACAACAAGAATTTGTAACCTGTTCCTTGTTTTGGTTTCAATGTCTTTGATCTTGTTTCTTGTTTCTCATTACATGCTTTTGCCTTGCCTTTTTAATGCCCATTTACAGATCGCCGGACCCATTGCCTGTTTTTTGACCATACTATTGTCTCATGATTTGGATTTGTCTGCCTGCCTCTCTTTTAATAAAAGCTCTTATCTGCACTTGCATCCCTCCTAACCTCCATTTCGTTCAGTATGTGCTAGTGTCTACATACATCCTACTTCCTTCAGAGGTCAGGTACAGTGTTACCCCTATAAATTCATATGAGAAAAATATGTTTGAAGTATATTCCAATTGGTATTTAAAAACATTTTAGCATATCTGGGTGAATTGGAGCAGGAAATTGTTTGACCATGACTTCCTGTTTCACAGGGGTATGAATATGAGCTAACAAATAGGTAAAATTCCCTTAGTCATTCATAAAAATGGGTTAGACCAATGACTATAGCTGTAATGCGCGGCAAAAGGTTGGTAAGCTTCACAAAATGGGAAGTGGCTATAAGAAAATAGCAAAAGCGTTGAAAATGCCCATTTCCACCATCAGGGTAATAATAAAGAAGTTCCAGTCAAACTAAAAATGTTACGAATCAACCTGGAATTGGAATTGTATGTCTATATGATGAAAGAGGCTGGTTCAAGTGGCCAAAAAATCTCCAAGGATCACAGCTGGAGAATGGCAGAAGTTAGTTCCATCTTGGGGTTAGAAAGTCTCCAAAACTACAATCCAGTAATCCACCAAATTACCTTGGTGATCAAAGTTGTTTGGAAGGGTTTCAAGAAAAAGCCTCTAATCTCATCCAAAAACTCAAATGTCTTCAGGATGCAAGACACTACTGGAACTTCAAATAGGATCAGGTTCTATGTTTTGGGCTTGGAAATTTTGCTAGGATACATGGCATCATGGGCTCTATCAAATATCACTTGTGGTGACTGTGGCGCAGGTGGTATAGCAGGTTGTCCACTAATCGTAGTGTTGTTGGTTCGATTCCTGGCCTGGGTGACTCCACATGCCGAAGTGTCCTTGGGCAAGACACTGAACCCCAAGTTGCTCCTG
>JAOUWY010000054.1:24241054-24251258 GCA_025728095.1 Prietella phreatophila | reverse complement strand
CCCGCCCCCCCCCCCCCCCCCCCCCCCCCCCCCCCCCCCCCCCCCCCCGTGCGTTCCTCCCTCTAATGTGCCATTAGTCTCCATTCAGAGAGACTGCAGCAGTTGTCACCCAAAGTGAAGAAGCCCAAAGTAATCAATGGTAGTTAAGAGGTGTAATTTATCACCATGCCACAGGCAGGGTGGAGGGAAAGCAGGGACTGGTACAAGCTGGGAGAGATGGGATGAAGGGATGATGTGACGACAGTGCTATTGGACAGGTGAGGGCACAATTAGTCTTCATCTCTCTTGTCTTGACTGCTGTCAATGACCCACTTCAATGATACCGTTATCAGGTTTTATAAGTAGCATGGAATTAATAGTAATTGATTTCTGCATAAGTGTCTCTGCAGATTTTGTTAGTAAAGATGGTTCCCTTTAAGCTGAATTAGTGGCGTAACAGTGTATTTTTACATGATGCATTGCAATGCATAAATGTGACAATGTGCCTCATGGAATCATCATTTTATTAAATATACTTGTAATGCAATTGACCTATTTGAACACCAGAGATCCTAATCTGTTTAATCCATCGAGTTAAAATATATAGAGAGCACATTGCTCACATAATATTGTTCTTTTGTGGAGAGCCTGCACCATTACTGGGAATCATCTGTACTTGTCAAATAACCAATAGCTCCGGTTCACAAAGACTGACATACGTCATAGGTTATTTGGTTACACAAACATGTTATAAATGTTAAAAAGAGCTCTTCAGTAGCCCTGTGCTGCTATAGTCTACAGTGCTTGAGAACGAAGCTGTGGAAGCTGGCATTTTAACCAACTTTGCAGCTCTAGTACTGGTTAAAATTACACCTCAGGTGTTGCTACAGAGCTCATTATTATTTCAAATCATTATTTTCATCAGCTCAGACACTTTGTTTATAAAATTTTTGTCACAATTTATAAATGTATAAATTACATTATATGGTGGAAATATATTATATTTGATATAGTATATTTTACATTTAATTCATTTAACAGATGCTTTTATCCAAGCAACTTACAAATGAGGAAATACAAGCAAAGCAAACCATCAAGCAGAGAAGAATGCAAGTAGTGTTACCATACCAGATGTTAATTTAGTGTTAGAAGAGCAAAGTACACAGAGGTGTAAGAGCAGGTGAAATAATTTTTGTTTGTTTGTTTGTTTGTTTATTTATTTATTTATTGGGGACAAAATAGTGTTCAAGTTACAATAAGTATTTCTTTACTATATAAGTAGCAATTTTACACAGAAAAATGCATTGTTTTGCATTGTTTATGATTCAGAAATTAAAAAGGAGTGCTTTCAGTCATAATTTTCCTTCAGTATAATTTTGTTATAAATGATCATCAAATTGCATGTAATTGTGAAGACAGTACCGTGAATCAAAAAAAATAATGTGACTGGATCATTACACTCCTATTTGTTACAACCCTATTTGCTAAATGCAGATAAGAGGATGGTTTTCATTCATAGTTCCTGTGCTGAAATATGTGCTTACATTTTAGCTTTATGTCTCTTTTCAAGCTGTAGCACTACTGTTTGAGTCCAACATTTTGCTTGCAAGATGCTAAACAGGACATCTCCTTTAATATGGCAACTGCGCGAAAGTAAAATGGTTGTGTCATTTGACTGATTGCAATGCAATGGAAATTGTGGCAGTACAAAACAATTAAATCACAGTAGACTTAATTTGTCATGTTGTTAGTGATAATGTTATATAAGAAACGTTATAAGAAAAAAGTAAACAGTGCTCAGAGGAGAGCTTGCCATCAGTCTGACCGAAAGCACTGACTCACCAAAACTCCCACAAAGAAAGCAAATAGGCCCACAAGCTAAATGACAGACATTCAGAAGACTGTGACAAGAACTGCAGAATGGGACACAATCCAAACCCTTTGTGAACAAAACAGGACTACTCAAGTTTAGAAACAAGCGCAAATAGACCCATTTGGACAACTTCCAGTGAAAATAATGAAAAAAGATTAATGATTTTTGGGAAATCTCACTTCAAAATCCTGGATTGCTTTATATATTTTAAAGAAAATGTACATATATTTATTTATAATTAATTAATAAAAATTTTGAATGATACGGTGGTATTTTTGAGGATGGAAATGCATTAACAGTACTGTGACTTAATAAATGATGCAGGTTGGTTTTCCTATACTCTTAAGGCTCAGTACTGTGTCATAATTGAGTGAGTTTTTACAGAGGTGAATTTTTATCCTTGCACTGTACACTTGCTGTTGGTGTTTAAATTGCTCCCATTGGTTAATGGACTTAATTTTGGTCTTGTTTCATCTTTCCTGTCACAGCTGCTGCTTGCCTCACTTAGTTTGGAGTGTGAGTAATGTTCAGAGGTATTGTCTAAGAATGCTCTGTGTGCAGTCCAGTGCAGAAGCAGAAGAGTGAACACCGGGAAAACAACTGATGTGTAATAATTATCCACAGATCACAGTGCACATAAATGGTCAGTGCTAGAGGTAGAACAACAAAGAAAGGAAAAAGTTGAAGAGAGCCCAAGAAAATAATAAAAAATTTCAGTTTCAAGAGTATTATTATTTTCATTAATCATGAAGCTTGCCATCAGTGCCTATCCTTAGGCCATAGCTGGAGATCTATTATATGCTCCATTTATTCTGGCCATATTACCTCTTATGTTTTCCTGACTTACCAAATAAGACTTAAAAGACAATTTACTGTTCATTATGTGCCAAGTCATTGGAAACAATCTATTAACCTGTATTAACTAGACCATGGGTGTGCAGAGAGGATGCTGCATGCTTGATTTATACATTGGACATCCATGAACATAAATGGAGAGAGGGGCATTTAAGAGTCCCTTCCCCAACTCCACCACCACTCTCAAACTATACACACATCTATAACTGCACCAAACTATGTTCCATCACGACATCCACACATTGGTGGATGGCTTTATTTTCCCTGTGGCCAAGGTACCATCCTTGCCACTACACAGCCCTTGACCTGTGAAAGATTCTAACAAATTAGCTGCTATTGTGGAGCCAAAGGTGTCATCAATGAGGGGACGCTCGACTGAGCCTAAAGTGTGATGGGAGAGCATGAGCAGCAGAGCAAAGACTCCTGACATGATTGAATTAACCCTATGTGTGGAATAGAACATTTAGAACAAGTGGCAGGACATGAACGTGTTTTGCTTGACCAAAAGAATGCTGATTCCACATAGATTTTGTCATTTTAACCTTGAGATATATTATGAAACTGATCACAGTAACTGTGCTCTTTGGTTTAATAACTGTCCTTCACCGCTTACCATAGCTATCAGACTGGTACCCCACAGTAATGTTGAATATATAATGTCTTTTACAATTCATGTGTACAATTCATACTCTGAATCTGAGTGTGTCTTGGATGCTGCAGGGTATTAAATGCTACATTAAGTGGTTTTCTCTTGGCATTCTGTGTAAAAATCATGAAAGTCCCCATTCCACACCCAAAAGGCAAATATTAATTAATTAATTAATTAATTCGTTCATTCATTCATTCATTCACTCATTCATGTTTTTGTGGCCAAGATTTGGCTCTGGATCTTAAGGCTTTTACAGAGATATAATATCTTACATATGTGTATTGATGGGCTTAAAATAATTCTGACATTTGTATCATAACAAACATTTGGACTGCATGTAAAAAGGGTCAGGCATTACCTGATACCATCCCAAGTGTCTCTTCAAGCATTTTGCTTTGACAAAAGATGACGGATGACTGTGTTTGTGTGTTACCTTCTGTACATGTGTTTGCATCATTCAGGGCAGCTGGTGCTATCATGTTATCATGGCCCTCACCACCAGTTTGTTCTCTCTGTTATTCTTTGTTATTTGCATAGACATTTATATATCCACGTGTGTTCACATTTTTATGTCTATTTAAATGGTATGGGGTTATAGGTTAAATCTAACAAATCTAACAAACAATCTAGCAAATGTTAAAAAGCTGTGGTTTCATTAGCAGGATAAAAAGAAGAAGAAAAAAGTAGTCAGAAAGAGCATAATGACAAGGAACTTGTGATCTTTGCAGCCTTTTGATTAGTATTAGAAATAACAAAGCTGGGATTCATTAAAATAATTTTTAAATTGTGGTAAATGAGCTGTGTCAGTGTTCTGGCCTCAGGGCATGTCAGTACAACTACATCTCCGTTCCAACTTCACCTCCCACACATACACATTCACACACATAAACTTGCTCACATGTACACACATCTGCATGGATCTCAGGAACACATGTGCATGAACCATCAGTCAGTGGTGCCTCAGGTGCCAGGATGATTGTCAGGAGAGTACAACAATCCTCATAAAGATCAATAAAAGCTTAAATAATTCTGCAGATGCTACTCTGGTCCAGCACTCACTTTAGGCAAAAAACAAACAAACAAACAAAAAAAACATTCCAGTCTTGATTAGTATTTAGTTTGAGTATCTTTTTAGTTCATTTTCAGTATGGCAAAAAGGTTGATAAATTAGTTTGTGGAGTGCATTTGCTGCAATATTCAACTATTACAAACCAAACTGAACAAAGCTCTTCCTTATTGCCCTTTCTTAAAGTGTGCACATTTGTTTCTAAATGAATTTAATTAAATTTATATAAATTATATAGTTTGTGATAGTAAAGTGATAGTAAAATCTATTAATAACAGTCACTACTACTATACTACTATTACTACTGCTTCTACTACTACTACTACTACTACTAATAATAATAATAATAATAATAATAATAATAATAATAATAATAATAATAGTAAAGGCTATTAATGATAACTATACCTACATAGTTATCATATGAGCCTAGGGGAGCGGGGACAACTGGTTTGAGACAAGAAACATGGAAGGATTTAGGTATATTACTGTGACAGTGTAGGGCTAATTTGTACGTGACCTCGTTGATCTGCCTGAGAACTTGTAACAATAGACCTGGGGTTTAGGTGTGGTGCTGTTGGAGGTCATTGCTGGCAAGCAATACCCGATCTCCTGCTTGGTAGCAGGGGTGGTTTCTGCATCAAATGTCTGCATTTACTTCAGCAGCATGTTCCATCTGCTGCTGGGTAGTTTCCAAGACCTGTTTGCTCAACCAAAACCAGTTGTCCACAGCTGGTGAGTTGGTGGGGTTGGCATTACAGGTAAACAAAGAGGGCTGATATTCCAAAATGGAGTTTTGGGTGTATTCATCAAGAATTGGGCCCAGACATCAGGGTTGGAGGCAAAGACGGTATGGAGGAAATGATTGACCTTCTGACTGGCCTGCTCTACCTGCCCATTAGCCTGTGTATGGTATCCAGAGGTCATGTTTACAGTTACTCCTAGTTTCTACATAAAGCTGGCCCATATTCAAGATGTGAACTGAAGGCCCCAGTCACTGACTATCTCCTCTAGGTATGCCAACATATCTGATACATGTGAAAAAAGTAGTCTGGCTGAAGTAAATGTGGAGGGCATGAGCCCTAGGCATGAGCTAGTGTTGGTAGGTCATATTGTCGGCCTCAGGCTTGAGCATGGCACGGAAAACCGTGATGTTATTCTCTGGCATGAGCAGACTTGGGAGGTCACGTTGTTGGACTCTGGCAGTAACAGGACATGTGAGGCCATCTCCTCAGCTTCTGGGAGGTGCAGAACTTGGTATCCATTCTGTTTGACTTTTTCATGAGCGTGACATGGGAGGCAGCTCCACTGATGTTAGGCATGAACAGGACTTGGTAGGTCGTCTTGTGAACCTCTAGCTTGAGCATGTCATGGAAATCTTTGTCTCTTGTATGAGCATGGCTTGGGAGGTTGTGTGTGTCATTGGCCTCAGACAGGAGCAGGGTATGTGAGGTTGTCTCGTCACCCTCGGGCAGGAGCTGAACTTGGTAGGCCATGCTGTCAGCCTCTAACTGCAACTAAACTTGGAAGACAGTGCCATAGTCCTCCAGCAGAAACCTGGCTTGGGAGGCTGCCTTGTCGGCCTCTGGCAGGAACATGGCTGTAGAGTTGGTCTCAAACTGGAGACGAGTTCAGTACGATGACCTCAGGCTGGAGCTTGGAAGATGAGGCCACCTCTCTCATCTCAGGATGGAGCTCTAGATATGAGGTCACCATGTTGACCTCCTTTGTTGTCTTTAGGAGTGAGTTCTGCAGCTGAGGCCACCCTGTCTGCCTTTGGCTCCCTCTTGTAGTAAATGGCCAAACAGGCTCATCTGACAGGCAGGGCCTCCCACAAAAATTCTCCGGGTTGGGTTTGAACTCTGGACACTCAAACACCATGACTAAAAGCTCCACACACTGGGTTACCTTATTAATGCTGCTGGACCTCGTGGCAATCAGATGCTCTGCCCGCTGGTGGGCTAGGCTGGTGGGAAAGCCAAAGTGCGTGCATTTGCACAAGCCAGGTGCACGAGTGCTCAGTCAGGGCATGCTCTTCAATTACTGATTACTGTTGACACATGCGTTTGTTCCCTTTCAAAGGGAACTTCAATGTTGCATTAAGCAGAACAGTATGGGAACGCCTTGCGCGCGTGACCGGTATCTGAAGCTTGTGTAAAATCTGGCCTCTACTTATAGGCATGGCATGATCAGGTGACGTAGCAATTAAGCGTGTTGTATGATATATATATATATATGGCACCTGTGAACCACGCCGCCAGTCTTATTATCTTCAGTGAGACTGCATGTCTGTGGATTTGTGTGACAAAAACATTTCATTTCTACTCGATATTTTTGCAAAATCTCTAAACTTTTGTATTCTTTTTTTTTTTTAGAGGAAAAGAGAAGTAAGTAATGAGCGAGAAAGAGTTCAAGAAGTGTGTTCCTGCTTGGTCCCGTTTCACCATGGGAAAAGTACACACTTTCAGGGGGAAGTATAGCAGTGTAGTATGCTATGACTGCCTCGAGAGGCTGTGCATGGAAGCACCTACATTAAGTAGCTCGGCTCACGACTCATGCTATTCTCAAAAAAAAAAATAATAGACCGACATGAGTCAGGTTTCAGAGCCCCACAGATCTAGGCTGGCCGCTGCCGAGGCAGCCAGCCGTCTCAGGTTCGGGGGATCTCTTATAGATCTGAAAGAGGAGCCAGAGACGAGCACTGCTCTAGCTCTTGCTCTGTCTACCGGGTTTGGCTCTCCACTGGATTTTGGAGCTCGTGTCATGACTCCTCCTTCCGCTATGTAAAGCCAAAAGGTAATAATTACTCTCTGACTCTGAGGAGTTAGAAGGATGTGTTAAAAACTGATCTGGTTGAAGTGATTACTCAGTGAAAGTAAATCCCTCACACTGCAGAAACTCCCCTGTCTTCCATAAGTGCATGACAAAATCTCATGCTTCTGGGGGAAAACCACGCATAAACCATATTCATAACCCCACGATGTTGGATTATTCAGCCATGGTGGGAATAAAAGGCATTCCCTATTTGGCTATGCTCAAGCAGGAGGAGGCATTTGCAAGCTACCTCTGTCCACCGACGGCAGGTAATTACGGGGTCCGGCTTAGATCCAAGCCATGTAAGGCCACCGTGGAATTGGTGCGGTAGTAGTCTTGCTTGTAGGTCACAGACCTGCTGAGTGAGCTCGACATATGGTGGCCTTAAAAAAAAGCCAGTTCCTTCCCTGTTGTCTAAAGCACACCAGGGCATCCATGAGCAGACATCACTAGTGTGAGGGAGACCCAGAAGGCGAGTATGGAAGCCCTCCTTCCCTCGCAGACAGCCAGGGGAACCGGCGGCCACCGTCGTGCTTTGCTACTAGGCTTGCTCTGAGAATGGTCATAAAGGCCAAGCAGGCAAAGAATAGCAGTCCTGAGGGGCCGTGGAGGAATGTATCTGGGGATTGAGGTTGTTAGGGCAGGTAGCCCCCAGTGCTACTGTAGGGCCTCCCCTAGCCAAGGCGGTCTGCAGGTTTTCAGTGTTCTCTGGTCAACGAGCTGTCACAAGGCAATGAAAATCTGATGCTTCCCTCCAATAGAATGTGGAATAGTTAACGTCATTAAAAGACCATCGGGCAGTGTGCAACTACTGCCAAATGTGTCTCCATGGGTTCTGTCTACCGTAGAAAGGGTTACCGGGTCCAGTTATAGCTCAACCCCTCCACACCCCCTTCACAGGTGTGCTCACCACAGCAGTCAGCACAGACCAGGGCGTTAGTGCAGGAAGTAAGCTCCTGTTTGGACAATGGGGACATAGAACATGTACCTCGTTCCCTCAGGGAGGGACGTTTACAGCCATTATTTCCTGTTCTGCAAAAAAGATGGGAGTATGCGGCCAATTTTAGATCTGCGTCATCTGAGCCGTACTCTTTGGACATACAGGTTCAGAGACTGACGCTCAAACTTATCATGCCACAGATTCAGTTATATTCATTTCATTTTGGCCAGCCACGTCCTTGTTGATGGAGCCTCTGCGGGGCAACATCCTCTAATTTCGAGATTCATGCATGGTGTCAGACGGCTGAGGCCCATCTGCAGGCCATGCATACCTTCTTGGGACCTTGTTGTGGTTTGGAAGGTTTGTCTTTTGAGCCCTTAGATTCAGCCTCTGAGAAGCTACTGACTCTAAAGTTAGCTCTTTTACTGGCCCTGACATCGCTCAAGTGAGTGGGAGGTCTACAAGCTCTCTCTGTTGCAGATTTTGAAACAGCTGTTATTGTACTATGTTGTTTCCTGAAACCAGATTGGAATTCATTCAAAATATTGTTTTTAATTAAATAATTTTTCAATTGCATGCTAATGAATGATTCCATTATTTTAGCTAATACTGACAATTTAGAGATAGGCCTATAGTTATTAATGTTTACGGAGTCACCACCTTTGTAAAAGTGGGATAACATTGGCAGATTTCCAGATGGCTGGTATTTGATTCCTAGCTAACCAAAAATTAATTAAACATGCAACTGGATTGGCTATCAATTCTGCAGCTATTTTTAGAAAATATGGTTCCAAATTATGATGATGATGATTTTTTTGGATCTAGATCTTTCAAAGCCTTCCTTACTTCTGGTACCATTACTGTCTTAAAATAAAATGATTGAGCTACCAGTGACTGATCAATAGGACATACAGATGGAGAGATGGAATCTGGATTATGTAATGTGTCATAAAGGGAGCTAGCAGCAGTAAAATGATTATTAAAACTATTAAGAATTTAATTTTTGTCACTGATTTTTTTATCATCAACAACAATATAAGATGGTACTTCTGTATCTACTTGTGCATTGGTTAATGATTTGATTGTTTTCCAGAACTTAAGAGAGTTATTTGAATTTTTGGATGTTTCAGAACGGAAGTAGTCTGATTTGGCATTACAGATTTTTACAGTACATAAATTCCGCAAATATCGAAATTTCAACCAGTCAGACTCTAGTTTTGACCTTCTAGCTTTAGCCCAGGCTTGATTTCGCTCAAGAAGGAGGTCCGACAATTCATTACTAAACCAAACATTTTTTTGCCCTTTCACTCTATGTCTTTTAAGTGGGGCATGCTTGTTTACTAGGCCTATAAAACCATCATAAAAAAATGTTCAAGCATTTTCAACATCATCAATAAGGCTAATTTTCCCCCAAACAAATCATGTAAAAAGCTTTGCTCTGAGAACTGCTTTACTGCCCTCTTAAAAATGATGTGCATTCTTGTTATAGGAATTTTTGTGTTCCTTTCAGATGCTATAAGACAATGATCGCTTATATCATTTGCATAAACAGATCTTGGTTAAGATCTTGGACGATAAACAGTATGGTGCAGCACTGTTTATTGATTTGTCAAAAGCTTTTGACACAGTGGATCATAAAATACTTCTTCAAACTTCTACTCACCTCTATTGGACTATCAGATCAAGCAGTGGGATGTTTCAACAGTTATTTATCAGGAAGAACACAATGTGTGAAAGTAAATGGCCATACATCTCCCTAAACATTTCAAAAGGGGTGCCTCAAGGCTCAATTCTTGGGCCTTTTCTTTTTATTATTTATATAAACAATTTCTGCAATAATATAAAAAATACAAATTATCATTACTATGCTGATGACATTGTTCTCTATTGTTCTGGGTCCACTTAAGGTCAAGCAATCATAACTTTACAATCTGCTTTTAACATCTTGCATTATAATCTGGCCACTTTAAAATTAGTATTAAACTCTGAAAAAACTAAGGTCATGACTTTCACTCTGGGAAAATTAAT
>JAOUWY010000054.1:23885449-23896269 GCA_025728095.1 Prietella phreatophila | reverse complement strand
GCGAATAATCGCACCAACTGTTGTCACCTTCTCACCAAGCTGCTTGGCAATGGTCTTGTAGCCCATTCCAGACTTGTAGGTCTACAATCTTGTCCCTGACATCATTGGAGAGCTCTTTGGTCTTGGCCATGGTGGAGAGTTTGGAATCTGATTGATCGCTTCTGTGGACAGGTGTCTTTTATAAAGGTAAAAAACTGAGATTAGGAGATTAGGAGCACACTCTTAAAGGGTGTGCTCCTAATCTCAGCTCGTTACCTGTATAAAAGACACCTGGAAGCCAGAAATCTTTCTGATTGAGAGGGGGTCAAATACGTATTTCCCTCATTAAAATGCAAATCAATTTATAACATTTGACATGCGTTTTTCTGGATTTTCTTGTTGTTATTCTGTCTCTCACTGTTCAAATAAACCTACCATTAAAATTAAAGACTGATCATTTCTTTTGTCAGTGGGCAAACGTACAAAATCAGCAGGGGATCAAATACCTTTTTCCCCACACTGTAATTTTTGACACTCTACTCATTCAATCATTGAGAAAAAAAAGGTCATTTTTCAGGTTGATACTGCATCTTGCCAGAGAGCAAAGAATACTGAAGCTTTTCTTCAGGAAAGGTATATCAACTCAATGACACAGCCAGCAAACAGTCTGGATTTAAATCAGATTGAAAATTTATGGTGGAAATTTTAAAAATTGGTCCATGATAAGGCTCCATCCTGCAAAGCTGATCTGTCAACCACTATTCAAATTTGCAACTAGCTTGATGCAAAATTTAGTTTTTCATTAATGGAAACATTCAGGCCAGAGGAGGAGCAACAAAGTACTAATTGTGACTTTCTTTGATGATGATTACATATTTTTTTTCCTCTACTTGATCTGGAAAAAATATGTCATTACTTAAAACAATTTAATTTAACTTGTTTAAGTTTTGTTTCATGAAGCCAGAATGTTCAGATATTAAACAAATATTCTTTTGTCTCATATCAGTGATTTGTGTATTTGCTACCAAGTAAAAAAAGCTGGGTGAGCATGCTCTGTGTGGTGATTCCATAATTTTTGGCAGGGGTTGCAGAAAATCCCTCTCTGTGGACAGACTGTTATCTGCATTTATACCATCAGAAATATCATGATAACCACTGTTCCTAATAAACCACTGATATGTTAAGCAGTCTTTGCGACTTAAGCTCCAGCCAACCATGCCCCAAAAATTAACCCCGTTCCAAAGTTACTAAGATTGTTTTCTCTTTCTCCAAAATTTACGTCAATTAGGGTTGCTCAGCACTTTCATACAAGCAACAGAGTATGGTGATATGTTCATTATTGAATTCCGTCATGCAGAACTGCAATGTTATGTTTACCCACTCATTTATTCAGGTTAATCAGGTTTTCTCTGTCATCTATGTAAATTTATTATAGAAAGCTATGTTACACCCCCAGAGCTTATCAAGCTTTAAACAAATATACTAAAAAACTGTTGTTTGTGCCTTTATATGTTTGGACGTTTGGATATCTTGGATTATTTAAAGCTAATATAATTATTATAACTGAAATTAAAAACAACCATCAAATTTTAAATACATAATAATTACATATTTAAACAAAGAAAAAAATTATGCAGTAATAGTTAATGAATACATTGATCAGCCATAACATCAAAACCACTGACAGGTGAAGTGAATAACATTGATTATCTCATTACAATGGCAAGGGGTCAAAGTGTAGGATATACAGTATTAGGCAGCAACAGTCAGTTCTCAAAGGTTATGTGTTGGAAGCAGGAAAAATAGGCACGCGTAAGATTCTGAGCAAATTTGACAAGGGCCACAATGTAATGGCTAGCTGACTGGGCCAGAACATCTCCAAACTGCTGAAAAGGTTAATTACTGGCTATGCTAGAAAGATGTCAGAACACAATGTGCATTGCAGCATAAGATACCCCCTACCTAAACACTGGTACAGACCAAAGTTATTCCCTAATAGCAGTGGCCTCTTTCAGCAGGATAATGCACCCCATCACACTGCAAAAATTGTTCAGTAATAAACTGAGAAACATGACAAAGAATTCAAGATGCTGACTTGGCTTACAAAGTCCCCAGATCTCAATCCAATCGAGCATCTGTGGGAGGTGCTGAACAAATAAGTCTGATCCATGGAAGCCCCACCTTGCAACTTACAGGACTTAAAAGGATCTGCTGCTAATGTCTTGGTGCCAGATACCACTGCACACCTTCAAAGGTCTTGTGGAGTCCATGCCTGGCTGGGTCAGAGCTGTAAACTTTTTGACCATGTACTACACAGTTATAGAAGGGAATTATTTATAATTACACTATACGTTTTGACCCAGTTGATGATGGGTTCTCTTTTGAGTCTGTTTCATCTCAAGGTTTCTTCCTCATATAATCTCAGGAAGTTCTTCCTTACCACCGTTGCCTCTGGGTTGCGCATTAGGGAAAAGTTATTATTTTTAAATTGATATATTTCTGTAAAGCTGCTTGACAATGTCCACTGTGCCCACTGTGTAAAATAACTATACAAAGAAAACTGAATTGAGTTGAAATTTAATTGTTCTGGCAGAACAAGGGGGGCCTACTAAATATTAGATAGGTAGTTTTAATGTTATGGTTGATATGTGCATATCATTCAAGTGCTGTGTACAAGCGATTAATCAAATGAACAATAATCTCCCATAAACACAAACGCCATAAAATTCTCACCTTCGCAAGGTTGGTGGACTTTCCGACCCCATTGACCCCACAGAAGGTAATGACAAAGGGTTTGTGCTGAGCTTGTGCCTCAAGTACATCTCTCAGAATGTCCACTCTTCGTTTTGGCTGTAAAATTTGCACCAGAGAATCCTGCAGAGCCTGCTTTACCATAGATGCCACAGCTTGGGAGTGGGGGTGTCGGGAGTGTAATGAGAAAAGCAGATGAGAGAAAGAAAGATCACATAAAAAATGAATACAGAATCCATATATACATATTAAACATCACAAATTCAATATCCAGATGCCCAAATTCACGCACTGATAAGAGAAAGCCCATTTAATTTTCAATAAGTTCCACATCATCAGTCTGCTGGAAGTATGTGTAATCAAGTGTGTATCTACAGGGCAGGGAAGGCAGACCATTGCTTGGGGCCCCCGCATACTGAGCGGGCCCCCGAGGGTTGATCATTTAAATAATCAAGATATTTTCATTTTAAAATAGTGCACAGCAACATCGCAGCAACCCCCTTAAAGGGGGCGCCTTTGCAGGGCACTATCGTTTGAAGACTCGTTTATGCTCCTGCATCACTCCATCACACTCACTTCACACGCAAGATTTCATTCCTGAAAATGAAGAGGATATACCTAACTGGCAGCCAGAAGTGCAAGGGAAAACAAGAAGGGGGGGAGAACAGGACAGTAGTAAGTGATGGAGATAATGACAAATGAATTAAAGATAATTAAAGATGAATAAATCCACATTTAGTTGTCCAATTCAGTTTTATTCGCCTTATTATAAAGATGAATTACTAGTACAGTTAAAATGTTTTGAGTAGTGTTGGCAGCTCTTAACCCTTGTGCATCAATTAAAAAAAGTTAGACAAACATTTTTGTCCTCTATGGTCCCATGTCCAAAAACTGTAATAAAAATATAATTTTTTCCCCATTATATATATATATATTTCCCCATATGTAAATATATATATTTTTTTTTTACCAGCATCATAATTACAAAGATTAATTCATTTTCAGAATTGTAACCCTTTAAATGCTGGTTTGTTTACATAATGCTACAGATGTTTTGTTTTTATGAAAAAAAAATAGCAATTACTTTCCATATAATACATGCTAAGCAGATTTTTTTCTTAGATTATTACAATCTTTGATATGCCAATGATTAACAACATTAATTTTGATGCATTCATATTGTTTATGCAGTGTCAGATTTTTAAGAAACACACTATTTTCAGTACACACATAAACCACAACTCTGATATCCTTACAAACACAACCACACAATGATCATTAATTAAACGTTAAAGGGATTAAATATTACAGTTTGAATGGGTTTCAATGAGGACATTTTTGTCCTTAAGGTCCTGAGTGTAACTATTTCGTGTAACTAGTTTAAAATATTACAATTCCAATAAAAATACACCTTTTGTAAAATTTATACTGTTTGCATTAACACAGACAAAAATGGGGTTAATGTGGGCTGGACTGCAATAGGTACTGGGAATGTCAAGTGGTGCCACTGATGTTGTGCGTAAGTACCGGTACTGTATCTCTTACTCCTGCAAATCAGTACTTTATGTTAGCTAATATTAGTTAACATTATTTGAAGATGGACATGTTTCCTCACTGAGGTTTGATTTCTTATGTGTAAAATACACCATGAAGCTATAAAAAATAAACACTATGTTCTGTTAGATGTTTTGACTACTTTTAAATGTACATTGTATAATTATATCTGTAGGAGACTATTTTGTTAAAATGTTTACATGTTTATGTAACATTTTATGTTTTCCCATAATGAGTTATGTCATTTTGAATCTAGGTTCACCTTGGTGTGCAACTGACAACTACTCAGAATTCTACCAGCGATGGACATTTGGCCTTCATTTTTCTGTTTTTGGAATAACTAATTTGGCTTGTCCTAACAAAGAGGGTACACCGATCTCTCCATTTTTAACCCTTTCTCACAGTATGCTGCCATTCCATTCCATCACTGCAAGACTGTTGGTGGTAATTGCACAGTGAAGCAGTCTGCACATTTCTCCAGATCTTTTAGGTATCAGAGATTTATACAGTCTCAGTGATGAGATCTCCCAAGGTATTGCTATCCCCACAACTGTGCATAAAATGAAGACTTTACAGATATCGAGTATAATGGTCTTTCATTTTACATATATTGAATATAAGGGCATTGGATTAAAAAATATATATACAGACTTGTATACAGACTTCATAAAGTCTGATACTTTTCTAACACTATAAGGTGGTTAGTAGGGCTGCACGATTATGGCCAAAATGATAATCCCGATTATTTTGATCAATAAGATCTCGATTATTTATCACTTTTTAGGGACAACATATTTTCATTGCACTTTCACATGTAAATAAACAGACCACTGCTTTCATCTCCATGTTGTGCTGCATTCCTGCTAATGTACAAATCTTTGCATCAAATTAGACTAATTCTTAAAGTTCATCATCTCGTAGAAGCAAAATATAATAAACGATAAGTAAAAATAGAAATGATATCATCCAAATGAAAATATTAAATCAAATATAACAATATGCAATCAAATGAAAACAATTCAGGCCTATGCAGAAAAGGTAATAACAGCGTTTGCAGGAGGAGAGACGCAAGACAATTTCTTTTATAATAATTAGAAAAATTTAGGAGCACAGTTGAAGTTGAGGTGTTTTTTAATCTTTTTTTATTTTTTAGAGATGGTAACATTAATGCGCCGCAATATAATGCACAAGTAGGCAGGAGAAAACTTTAGCTAGTCAATGATGACAATTTAGGAACATAGTGTGAGCCATGACTAATAAATTTACCTTCTGATAAACTAAATTTAATATTTTCAGTTAAATTTTACAGACTGTATGCAAAAAACAACTGTTAACCTGTTCCACCTTGTAAACAAATACAATAAACATCAATATTTAAAGCTACACTATTAGACATTTTCCACTATCATAGTTCTGGGTTGCCGTAAGTCAGTGTATATTGTGTATATATCGGAATAATCTCATATAGTATGTGATTGCGCGAGTTCATTTACCCGTCAGATGCAAAGCACTTTAGTTTATTGGTGTTCATTAGGGATGCACCAATCAGGATTTTTACGACCGAAACCGATCCAGATACCAGTCTTTTTGTTTAAGCTTTAATCAGGAGGTCTGTCATGTTAGCTCTGCTCATGTTCACTGTTCGTTGAATTAATACTGTTGGTTAATTGATCAACAAGCATAAAATATTTATTTTTCAATATCTTAAACAATAGTCCTAATTAAAAGTAGATTAAAACAAACTTGATCCATATTAGGAAAAAGGCTAATAGCTTTCTAAGGAGATAGCAAACTTATCTTAATGTCAAATTGATATTAAATGCAACCCATAGTAATTAAACATTACTTCATTTCTCATTTTAGTTATATTTTATTAAGTTATAATAATATAAATGTTTTTATATTAAATGATTTATTTTTAACTAAGCACATTTTCTGTCTTTACATTTTATTAGTTTTCTGTTTGTTTGTTTCAGTTATTCCTTTTAGATTTGTTCCCCAGTACGTCTGCTGATAACTTTGATTTTTGGGGGACTAGATCAAAACATCGAAACTGGAGTTGACTTTTCTGATGATATCTGGCAACCTTAAGTTCAAATGACGCGACTACGCTATGTATTTGAGTTAGTGAAGAGTGTGAAGGAGAGTAGCAGCGTCCTCCTTCTGAACAGTTGCTAATACTGACTATTAAAATAATTCTTCACCAATCATAAAGAAGTTTGAATTAAACCCACCTTGTAGCGTTAGCATTATTATTAATTTACTCCACCCCCATGCTGCTGTGTCTACACGAGCAGGTGAAAGTTCAGGTCATCTTGTACAATCAATAAAAGATGGCAGTTTGTGAGATCGTGAAGTTGAGAGAAGCAGATGATGTTCAGTGTCATCATAATGCGTTCTCTGCAGTATTTCCACACTTGTTCGGTTGACTGAGGTGATAAAAAGCAGTGTGAAAGTAACTGTTGCATGGTGTAGATACATTTAGGACTTCCTGTAGTTTTTATTCCGATTGTATTATACAACTCCAAACAGGTCACTCTCACCGATGCAAATAAATATTTATTCACAGTCGCACAAAGTGCTTTTGAGTATGTCAATATAAACAAAAAATATATGGCAATGAAAAATACATACAGTCCCCTCAGAAACCATTGAAATGGCAAAGCCAATTAATTGTTTTTGTTGTAGCCTGAAGACACTGGTTTGGGATGAAAATATGAATATGAAAAGAGGGTTTAGAATTTCAGCTTGTAATTCTTGGTACTTATTTGTAGATTTGCTAAACGACACAGAACCCAATTTGTAGGCAAGCAAAAACATTTGAATATGTGGTTGACAGGTGTTTTTTTTGTTATCCAGGTGTGTCCTGTTAGACAGTTTCAGTGAATCTATGGCACACATTCTTGACAAGAATTGACATGGATATAACTGCACCAAACTGGTATATACATTGGAGTGGGGCTCAGCATGAGGCACAATAATCCTCCCCCACGCCTCATACTCGAGGAGTCTGCTTCACTATGTGTATCTAAGCCATTTTGAAGTTGAGAAAAGAGGGAATCAGAAGCATTGCACAAACACCGTGTCTAGCCAATACATCATTTTGGTATAATAACCTGAAAAAGAAAGAAGTCACTGGTATACTCCAACAGATACGGAATGGATAAGCACCAAAAACAACAAACAACTGATGACAGAAACACAGAGCTGTGAAGAAAAATCCAAAAACTACAGTCAGTGATATCACCAACAACCTCCACAAGGCAGGAAGAGTATCACAAGCCACTGTTCAAAGACTTTGAGAGCAGAAATATAGAGGCCATACCAAAAGATGCAATCCACTCATCAGCAGTAAGAATCGAAAAGCCAGTTTGGAATTCGCAAAGAAATACAGAGATGAGCCACAAAAGTTCTGCAACAAAGATTAACCTCCAAAGTGATGGAAAGACCAAAGTGTGGAGAAAAAGGATTTGCTCATGATTCAAAACATACAAGCTCATCTGTAAAAAAAAAAAATGGGGGTACTGTCATGGCTTGGGCTTGCATGGCTGTTTCTGGAACAAGCTCACTCTTTCTTGATGTAACTCATTACGGTAGCAGCAGAATGAATTCAGAAGTTTCTAGGAACATTTTGCTTGCCAATTTTACAGAGAAATGCATCCAAACTAATGTGGAGGAACTTTACCATGCAGCAAGACAATGATCCAAAACACAATGTCAAAACAAAGGACTTTATCGGGGGAAAAAATGTAAAGTTTTAGACTGGTGAAGACAACCATATTGAACATGCATTTCACCTCCTGAAGAGGAGACTATTTATAAATAGCGCCCTATGCTAAACTTCTCTGTAGCTGAAAAAATGTTTAACGCATTTGTTGTCACTCGGCTAGATTAATTTAATGCCCTTTCAGCAGGAGTTTCTAAATCTACACTCAATAAACTCCAATATGTACAAAACTCTGCTGCCAGGATCCTGACTGGAACCAAGAAATGCAGTCATATTACTCCTGATAGAGAGATGTACTTTGTATATTTTGTAAAACCTTATTTTGACAGGTCTAGGCCAAAGGTCAAGATCATTATCGTCAATCATATTTATTTTGACAGGTCTTGACAGGTGTAGGTCAAAGGTCATCACCAACATCATTATCTGGACAGATGTAGTTAAAGATATCTATTGTTGCACATTCTTTTCTATAGATTAATCACAGTTTTCCCGGTGCATTCCATTCCACACATGCATGCACACGGCCCTGTCTATAGAAGCCGAGCATTCAGAGAGTCAGGTCAAAAGGTTAATGACAATTATTGCTGCATGTTCATACCAATAGCTTTCCCGCACATGTTTAGGGGGATTTTATTTGCATTCCTGAGTTAGGCCTAGGTCAAAAAGGTTATCATTCCTATAGCGCATTCCACACAGACACACACAGAGAGGTACTCACATGCATATGACCTTGTTTATAAAAGCACACACACATCCAACCAAAATTATGACACACGCACACATACAAAAAAGGCTGGGGAAAAAATAAGTAAATGATTAATAATGAATTTCTGTACACATCCAACCAAAAATATGACACACAAATACACCTTTTCACATTATTTAAAAGAAATTTAAGTGTTATGTACTTAATTACCATAATTATGAACACAAGTTGTTAAGTTGACAATCATTTTTAAATTACGTTGCTCCAATTAGATTTTCTCCAGTAGAATACAGCCTTTTAAACAGGAGAAATAACTAACTTGAAGTTGTATAACAATAGTAACAAAAAATACAGTGTAATTTACAATACATATATAATACCTAACATCTCTGCAGGATTTATAGACATAAAAGCACTGAATGAATTGAGCAATACAGACACAAAAGAAACTCTGCATCTACTACTTTTAACCCTCTCATAGAACTATCCACAGTCCAAAGGCGGCTAATTCTGGTCAAAGTGCAAACTGACTACATTGGAGCTAGAAGGCTATATGTGTGAATGACAAAAAAGTATCAATACATTAAATTAGATTACACAATGTAATTGATGTATAAATAAGGAGAAATTTAATCATGCTTTTCTTTCCTATAGCACAAATGAAAAGCCCTCTCTAGATGAGCAGATTTGTCAAATTAAACTTTCATTCTTTTCCACTGGTAAACTAAAGAGTACATTTTCAAATTACACTACTAAATATGATTAGCATTAGCTATGTTTAGTAGTGCAAAATGGTCCATCAACTGTATTAGCAGGTGTAAGCCTAACCTACACACTACTGTCCACTATTGGTCATATCACAATTGAGAATATGTCCCAAATTCATTGCTTTAGTAGAATTTATTTGTAAGTGAAATAATACTCACATTGAAACTTCATTTGTATAGCATTTGTTCAGTCTACAGGTCCTCTAACAGTCTTAATTGTCTGAACTTGTCCAGGTTAAATGTGTACAGATTTTACATTAGTGACGAAGTTATCAAACCTTAATTTCATTAAGCTACTACTATCATCTAGAACTCAATTAATAGATCGTATAGCACCACTTGTATTATTCTCTGCTTGATAGACTGCTTTACTTGTATTCTTTCATTTGTAAGTCACTTTAGATAAAAGCGTTTGTTAATGAATAAATGTAAATGTACTACAACTTAAATTTTGTTTTAAATTAATGCAGAAATTTCAGTTTAAAGTACACAATATTAAGTTGATGTAATTATCAACATTATTATGTCAACACAACTCAGTTTACAACTTTAAATATTTCAGAAAATCAATGAATTACAATTTTATCTTGCAATCACAAATTTAATTAAGTTGTGGTAATAGGCCTCTGAATTACTTTTCAGACAAACACATTGTGATTATTTCTGACTACTAATTTCCTGAGACAACCACTATGTGTTCTTTCACTCACACATATACACATTATATATATAAAAATAATGTATAACACTCCTGAGCCAGGTCAAGGGTCATCACCAACCATCATTATCTTTTACAGGTGTAGGTTAAAGATTAATATCGGTGGATCTTCACATAGATCTGTATGTTCAACAGTTAAAGATGATGTTTTAAAAGAAATGGGTTTTTCGTCCATAATGGTAAAAAAGAAAAATTGTTGTACTCCAATGTGAAATAAATCGGTGGCGATACACAGAGTACATTTCTGTCCCACAGTCTATAAATATCCCCACCATTAGTGTAGAGTGACAAATGTACATACCTTCCGTGACTATATTACTTAAATTTTAAACATTTTTATTTTGTGATGACAGCAAGACAAATCTGTTGTACATTTGGTATTTGGCGATTTTAGAATTAGGCCCCAATTGTCAAATATATGTTTTGTGAATGGCTTTGTCAGGCAAAGAGCATGTTGGCATGGAAAGAGTAATTGGGGTGATCTAATGCTTAGGAGTTCGACAGTACTTCGAGTTGGGAACATTCCAACATGGCCCTCAGAGAGGCATTATCTAAGGTAGGTGTGTGTGTGTGTGTGTGTGTGTGTGTGTGTATATATATATATACACACACACACAC
>JAOUWY010000054.1:23613200-23627919 GCA_025728095.1 Prietella phreatophila | reverse complement strand
GGCACCCTGTCCAGGGTGTACCTGGCCTTGTACCTGATGCTTCCTGGGATAGGCTCCAGTTTCCCCGCGACCCTGAACAAGGAATAAGCGGTAGAAGATGGATGGATGGATGGATGGATAGGCCACAGAGACCTGTGTGAACAGTGTAGCAGGGAGTGGTGGCACAGATTTTTCACTCCGAATGAGGCCTATTTATGCAAATCGCATACAGCCTCAAATATGTTTATAGAGGGATTTTGGGGAACTCCTCCATGTAGAATACTTTAAGCTCCTTTACAGTTTTACTTGGAACACCTTAGAATTTTCGATATATCTGCATAAATATTACCTAAAAGATCAAACTTTGGCACTTGTTCTTTAAATAAAACAGGATGCTCAAGTGCACCTGATTGTCATTATTGAAAACACCTGACTAATTTCACTTTCAAATTAATTGCTAATCCTAGGCATCCACTCACAGACATGTAATATTCTATAATTTTCATGAAGAAATAAATGACCAAGTATCATTTTTTTGTCTCATTTGATTAATTGGGTTCTCTTTATCTACTTTTAGGACTTTAGAAAATGTGATGATGCTTTAGCATATTTATGCATAAATGTAGAAAATTCTAAAGGGTTTACAAAATTTCAAGCACCACTGTATATTCTTAGGATTGTGCATGTTGGCTTCCTTCTTCAATTCATACCACAAGTTTTCAGTAGAGTTCATAGTCATTTACAGATATGGTCATTGCATTTATTTTGTGTTTCTTTAACAATACAGGCATTTCTAAAGTGCAGACCTTGCATTTTATGAGATGTTCCCAGTAATTTTTTTTGTAGCAGTGCTTCCACAAATAATACGTTAATGCTTAACTAATGCTTTCATAAGTAAGGAATAAAACATGACAGAAGGTGCTGCTATAGGAAATTACAAGCTGGTGTGATGCCACCACAAAAGTTACTACCCGAAGATTTTAATTATTGAAGCTTCTCCTGTGGGGGAAACTTCAAGGAACAGCTTTACCCCTGGATCTTCTTATCATACAACCCCACTGTTGGTTATTTTCCTATAACTGCATGTCCCATCTTGATTTAACTTAATAATCTTGTTTATCTTAATCATAATAATAATACTTTTTTATTATTAATAATATACTTTAATACTAAAGTATTAAAGTTAAGCGTCAATATTATTAAGGTTTGTTATTAAGGTTCTACTTGGGACATGGGCAGGTACATCCCTAAATTGATAAGACAGCAGTGATTGTGGCCTGCCAGAAACCCAAATCACAAGGTCATCTGACCTATGATGCATGTAGGGAGTGTGATTGCAAGAAAGAAGGAAGTTTTAGAGACACCTACTTAAGGTCAGCCTCATGCATAAGAGCATGAGGCAGGTCCTTGTGGGACAATGTGGAGGTCCCATACCAGGCTCTCCCTAACCCTATAAAAGCAGTGATAAGCCTGTAGATATAATCTACAGTATTGTTGTGCACTACAATGGCTTCTATACACCATTATACACCATTACAAATGGCTGCTATAAACTTGTTTAGCAGTTACTGGAGCAAAGTTAAAATCCTAGATATCAGGCAATGCTAGAGGCTCTTCCATTCAGAAGTGTGTCCTAGACTGCCAGAGTCTCAGGGGTCAGTCCCTCATGACCTTGCTCAAATCCCAGCATCTGTTTTGGATAGCAGATCTCTTTGGGGAGGAATCCACTAGGTTGTTCGAACGTCTAGTAAAAGTAGCAGTAAGAACCAAGGTCTTAACAGCCATCTTCGGGCCAGAAGCAGGTCTCTGTGGCCTGCTTGCTAAAATCCTGTACAGTGTGGTCAGAATCAGTGGCAGAGCCTGTCATAAATGCCTGCCAGCTGGCAGGGGCAGGAACAGAGCAGAGTTGAAAATGGTGGCTCGACTGGTAGGTCATTTTCAGCAAGGGTGTAAATGGTAAATGTGCACTTATATAGCACTTTTATCCAAAGTGCTTTACACTGTGTCTCATTCACCCATTCACACAGCTGCAATGCAAGACACTAACTTGCCATCAGGAGCAACTTGGGGTTCAGTGTCTTGCCCAAGGACACTTCAGCATGTGGAGTCACCCGGGCCAGGAATCAAACCACCAACCCTACGGTTAGTGGACACCCCGCTCTACCACCTGCGCCACAGCCACCCGGTGTAATGAGTCAGTGACCATTCATGACATTGTCTCTCATATTTCTCTTATATTTTTGGTCTCTCCATCCTGCTTTCCCTTTCATTTCATCTTCTCATTCCTCTGCTCCGTGTTCGTACTATCACAAGCAAAAATTGATTGTGACTTTTTTATTTGTACAATTTTTCAACTTAAAGGGAAAAGTTAAAATAAAAAAAGGAATAAAAAAAATGATCTGGATGAAAGGGGTTTTCTCCTCCATGTCTTCAAATGTGATATTTCTGTCATGCCCTCAATACGTCCTAATGTAATATTACACAATACACTTTTTTCAACATTCACATATAACCGGATTGCTTACTAAACATTGTATTCTGAAATGTTAAGCTTGTGCCTGCATCCGTCTCAACTAGTTTCGTCACAGTAAACATAAATTAATGTAGACAGCATAGCTCAGATGAATACAAATAACATGCAGCCACCATGTACGCTTTAACCAATAATGCAAGGGTTTTAGGCCTAAGCAGAAAACATTTAATTCACCATGCAAACTTTCCAATTGCCATGGAAAAAACATTATAGAACCATTCACCAACAGTATGTGAAGCAGAGCAGTGAGCAGAGCAATGATTCTGGAAAGCTATGCACCTGGAGCTTTGGTTTGGTTTAACCAAGCAATCACAAAATGGGGAGAGGAGTCTGTGGACAGTTTGCAGATTACTTATTGCTGCACTGCTGCTTTTGTCAGCTGTCATGCTGTTAAAAAAAAAGGATTAAAATATTAAAAGAAATGTCAAGTTTCAGGGAGAACATTTCAGAGGGAATTAGATGAATGATAGGTTCTAGAACTGCCTATAATTATCAGCCTGTAATAACTCCCAGAAGCAGCTGTAGAAATGGCATGCTAGGGCTCCTCTGAGAAGGGATGCGAAAGATGACTGGCCACAGATCTATAAACCCATTAATTGCATAATCTAAGATCCTAGATCACTGATTTCAGATGAGCCATGTCTGCTGTGAAGTTGTTGATTCATCTGGAGAATAATTCTGACTGTATTCTGGGATTAGCATGGTCATCTGTGACTACCCCTTCAGTATAGCCTGGAGGAAGTCTGACGGAAAGTACAGAGAAAAAGGCATGTTGTGTTGCCACTCTACAGTGGGACTACCAAAGTGGTGGAAGAAGTATTAAGATCCTTTACCCAAGTAAAATTACTAATACCACACTATGAAAATACTCCACTACAAGTAAAACTCACCTAAACAAAGTATTATCAGCAAAATGTACTTAAAAGTAAACTTACTCATTGTGCAGTAAAATGGTGCCTGTCAGTGTTTTACTATTATATAATAATGTATTTGGATTAATATTACTGCTGCATTAATGTATATGTTGCATTTTACTGATGTCGATGTTTAAGATTCAGCTCATTTTAACTACTTTATATACCGTTGGGTAGTTTAATCTACAGCAATGTCATATTTTATATGATCATCACTGTCCACATATCTCTAAAATGTCAACTTTCCATGAGTTCAGAAAAACAGCCCTATTTGGTGCATTTGATGACAAGACTTTTTCTAGCTAATCCAAGGGGGTTTTAAATAGTTTATTTAGATTAAGAAGTAGGACAATTTTTCAATCCATAAAAGAACACTTAATCCTTCAGTTTATCATAAACATTCAAAATCATCACATTTGGAGATGCAAAGCTTTCATTGTACAGGAAGGATATAACATTTATAATGTAGTGACAGAGTGGTGTAAAAAAAAAGTACTGTTTTTGCCTCTGTTATATAGTGGAGTAGAAGTATAAAGCTGCATAAAATTTAAATACTCAAGTAATTACTAGTACCTCAAATTTGTACTTAAGTAGTAAATGTACTTTGTTACATTCCACTACTTGGAATATCCTCTCCAAAAGATGGACATGCAAAAAGCAGGATAAATTAGATTAAATCCAGTTAATTAAATCCAGTTAAATTTGCAGGATCAGCAACAGACATTTCATAGTATGTTGATGGAGTGCAACTCAGCAATGCTAGCATCACACTAGCCACAAGCTCTGCTACTCACCTAGTTGACAGATGTGGAACTGACTCAGTTGGAAAAGAAATTAGCATTATGTTCCTCCCAGTGAATAGAAAGTACTCCATGCAGACAAAGCCACCAACACTGTGAAGAAAAGCATTCAACTCCTTGGAACCCATAAAGATGAACATCCTCATATAAGACTAGCCAAATAACTAGTCAAATGCAGGAGAGTAATGCTAACAAGTGAAAATCAAAAGTGATGTGAAATTCATCACTTACCTTCATGTATCTGAATGACTTTATGCATTGTGCTGCTGTCACATGATTGGCTGATTGGATAATTGCATGAATGGCAGGTGAATGTACATCAGAGGCTCCTACCATGGCTTTAATTTGGTGGAAAATGTCAAATAAATTACAACTCAATAGACATGCTTAGAAAATAATGTTTAATAGCTCAACATCCATAAAAAATACAGGATTAAAGTAAGAGTTTATGCTTTCTTTCTGGAAAAATTAAAGGTGCCTTTTATACAAGGAAAAAAAATCTAATGTTCACTTAACTAAAATATATATAAAATATATGTAATATATAAGGATGAATAAATGCTTGTATTTGTAATATTGATGGGAAGTTCGGTTCATTTTACTGACGATCTTTGAATCTCGTTCAGCAAAATGAACGAATCTCTTTTTGAGTCATTTCATTCATTTCAGCAGAATATAATTAAAATATTACATGTTAAATTTCCCAACACATCTCCTACTTAAGCAAACGTTGATCACATTTGGAATAAAAAATAAACTATAGGCTAATACAGCCAAGGGCAAATTATGAGAAACATAAATGATTAATTAATTGCTTAGCTGGGTCTTCAGGCTATGCGTTCTCCAGATCCGAGTCGTTCTTTCTTTTGTCACGTCACATTTGTCACGTCTGTTCCCTGGAGAGCTGCACCGCTCAGCTGTGCAACTCCTGAATCAGGACTGAAACTTTATCTTTTAACACTAACATGAATTTACATCTAGTAATTTTACCTTCCCCACCCCTCCACAACTACTACTATGACTACTATATTGTGAATATTATGAAATTAATCTTGATATTAGGCCTATATTAATAGTCGCTATATGGTACATTAGGACAGCAGCTTATTAAAATATTCTTCCTTTTTCTAAATTGTGGTAATATTAAACACATTTGAAGTAGCACTGATCATGTATCCACATCTGAATGGCCCACTATCATCATGTAACATTAAACTCACGTATGATCATGTCTACAAAGTTCAGGGTTTCATTTGGAGAGAGAGAGAGAGAGAGAGAGCGAGCGAGAGAGAGAGAGAGAAATAATGAATGAACCCTGCTTCTTGTCTCAGCCTTGCTGTTCTTTGGCTGTAATGCTAGAGCCTTGCTTTCACACCAAAGGCAAAATCTGTTAAGTTAAAACACTTCACAGGCTTTGATAAACTTTTTGCATTCCTCCCTCGTTCTCCTTTTTTCAGCACTGCTGCTTCAAATCACACAGAGGGTGATTTGTGGTTGCATTTGCAAAATCTTTCGAAACAGGCAGTTTCGGCTCTTAGGAAAATACTTTCACAGATTCATTTAGTTGTTCTGACTCTTTAAAGAAAGTCGGGAACCCAATAATTTTAAAAATGTTATGCAATTGTGTCTAACATAAATTGTTACTTTAGAATGTTAATGTGGTCCAGCCTGTGCGAATAGTTTTCTCCCTGAAGTTGATAGTTTAGTTCTGTGGCCACAGGCGCCAACTAAGGTTGAAGTGTGCAGCTAACTACAACCCTTAAGTGGAGGGGCCCCTCAGGAGCCATTTCATCCACAAGTTCATGTTTCATCCACCTGAGTCAGTACTCCTGTAATATAAACCTGCTTGGGTCGGTAGGTGAATTGTTGAATGGATCTTAAATGGACTTACGTTTCATTTCCCCCAAACTCTTGTTCTGAGGTTCTGATTCCACTCTTTTGTTTACTGACAAAAGCTTGTCTTTATGAAGTGAACACTCCTAACAAGACACCACACGGGGAAGGTTTGTATATTTTAAATCCCCTGGGCCCTGGAAGTACTTTGTTTTGGTAGCTGCTTTCTTTGCACAGTGCTCTGCACAGGAATGACAAAATGTTGCTGGTTTGTTTCTACACTTCCAGGAGCAGATAACAAGTGAAGTGTTTTTCCTTCGCATGAGGTCCCTTAAAGACAACGTGGAGGTTCCTTAGGCATTTCTGCATAAAGCAGCTCATTCACTCTGTCACTAAAGCTTAAACGAAGATTGTGCGTGGATAATTAATCACCCTGTAAAAATCACAAAGCCATTGGCTCTAAAAAGTATCAGTATGGTGGTACAGTTCAAACTTCCTGCTTCTTCCTTCTCTGGATTATCTGGAATTCAGCCTGGCTAATTCATTCTTTTATACATTGAGTCTGGTTATACGAACACAAGAGAAAGAAAGAAAGAAAGAAAGAAAGAAAAGTCTCTAGGGGAGCATGCATGTTGTTCCAGTCTCTATTTTTTAACAATCCTGCTGCCAAAATGATTTTGGCTTTAATTCAGTGATTTTTGTGCATCCATAAAAGTGATGCATAAATACTTATATATTATAAACTAAAATAAATAAAATAAATAAATGTAGTATGTAATATATAGTATGTATGCATTAATTTATGAATGCACAAAAAGCACTAAATTAAACTACAGTCCTAAATTTATAATAAAAACTGGTTTCTGTTACTCACTGCCTTTAGACAGATTATTTTACTTTTGTTTACTTTTGATTGTAATGTTTTAATTAGACATTACAGATCTTACTCACGCACCGACTGTATCACACTGCGCGTGAGGAGCAACGCGGCCTCGTTAATAATAGATCGCTTCTGTTATAATAAACGACAGAATTTACATTGCAAATGCTCAAATACAAAATATAATGACAAACTTATTTTAAACTAAACCTTTTAAGCAACTTGTACCAGTTTTCCCAACCCCTTGCACACAGTGGATTATTTTGGATATTAGCACAAGTTTGTGCTTGTACACTGTTTGGTCTCTGCAGTATTTAATATAAAATTTCCCCTGTCTTGGAAGACTTTCTTCCTCAGTCACTTGACAATTGCGTCTCCGTCTGATGGTGACTGAGGTCATGTTGGGAATAAAAGGTAATGCTGACATAAACAGCAAACTGAAGAAAGTCATTGTCTATGAATCTGGGTGTCTGTAGAGTACATGATGCACAATGTAAGTGTATAGTACATCATTTGGCAAACAACTTTTTGTATTTACTCACCAAAGCATGGTTTCAGAACAGAAGTAATGTAATGAGTAAATGTACCCCATCCCACGTGCAGACCAACTAATCGATAATGAGGTTAATTGACAACGATTTTTATAATCAATTATTATAGATTTTATCAATTAATTGTTGCAGATCTAATTTTCTATTTAAGAAATTATATTTGTTGTGAATGAATCATTTAACAATGACTAGTAAATAAACAAGCAGGATAGATAACAGCATGTGCAGTTCAATGTTTTAGAGGAGTGTATCAGTTAGGTGTGAAGGGGAACAACTGTCCCTCTGGAGCTATTTCATTGTCTTATTTGAAAAAGCAAATCTGAATAATAGTTATTGTTTCCCTTTCAGCATATGGAAGAGCTTAAAAGTGTTAAGAACAAAGATTTCCTGTCTTGTAGCGAAGACTTCACTCTCCAATCTACTGTCTTTTATTTGACCATGGAGTGATTGAATGGCCAATGTTTTATAGAATGTAACACTAAAAGAAAGAATATTATCATCTTGAGCTCTCTGCAAGACTGGGCCTATCACAGTTGTTGCAAACATGTCAGGGCTGCAGGTCAGCACAAAGCACTCTATTTGCTCTGGCTTTTGGCGTTACCACACTTGAATTAATAGAAGATTAATAGGTTAATAGATCATTCAACTGTAATACAACAAAAGTTGTTTGAACCCTACTATTGGTTGTTTTAAATTTGAGATTACAGCATGTTGTATTTATCTTGAAAGAGCCTTGTTTTACTTTGTGTGCTATACTGTCACCTTCTATTTTGTTTGTGACCACTTTATCCACTACACATGCCAACTGTGCCAATGTTTAAGACCATTACTTGCTGGGAGCTTGGGGCAAGCCAAGAGTGCAGTGTACTACAAACATCAGCAGTTGGTCAACTTATCTTATTTCAGGTTATGCTTTTGCCTCGAAGTCTTATTCAGCCTAACAGGATAATAAAGTCCACAATAGGCCTGCAGCTGCAGGGAGGGTCAGAATATCTCATGTGATTTATCAATGCTACTTTAGACAAACCGATCTGTACAGCTACACTGAGGAACAGTGATCCATTTTAAACCTGATTTTTGAGGGTGTATTTGAAGGTGAGGCTAGAGGAAACATGCTGACTTTTGTAAGTGCTTGGTAACTGTGAGCCGTTTATGAACTACAGAAGTGATTTATGATTCTTTGTGAAGTCTCTTTGTTTAGGGATAGTTGACTAGAAAACTGTAAGAGATGTCTAAGTGGTGCTGGCTTAGCTGGTGATGGGTCACTAACCTCTGTAACTTAAGGGCACCAGTGCCAACATCCATAATTTCCACACTCTGTCATCACCAGTCATCAGCTCAAACAGCTTGAATAAATGCTCTCACAATACTGTATTGGTGGAATTCCACCTGATTAAAAAAATTCCACCTGATTTAATAAACTGCGTTCAAGGTTTTTTTGTTTGGCTCATTGGATAGCTGCTGCGGTGCTGTTAAAAGAAAGTGCCTGTACACTTTCTCAACATTTCTTCTCAGCTGAAACTTCCTCTCTGAGCTGATATATTAGGAGAGGGTAAGGTTCAGGACTGCACCCTAGTAAGGGGAATTCTGCTTCTCTGACTTTGCTGCACACACACATCCATTGACATATTCTCCATGTATATTCAAAGACAAAACCTCCTAGTATTTTTGCAGCCACAATGTCAAATGGCTCTGCACTGTCTTAATCAGTGGAACACTGAAGTTCTTCACAGTGGAAGAAGCAATGGCTAATAGAAGGCATAGTTGCAGAGTGAAATCATAGGGGTTTTGGACAATATGACTTACAATTACGCTGACCGAATGAATGCTCTCTTTGTTTAGGGATAGCTGACTCACTCTCTTTGTAATATTGGGGGAAAACTGTAAGAGATGTCTAAGTGGTGCTGGCTTAGCTGGTGATGGGTCACTAACCTCTGTAACTTAAGGGCACCAGTGCCAACATCCATAATTTCCACACTCTGTCATCACCAGCCATCAGCTCAAACAGCTTGAATAAATGCTTTCACAATACTGTATTGGTGGAATTCCACCTGATTAAAAAAATTCCACCTGATTTAATAAACTGCGTTAAAGGGTTTTTTTAAATTTTCATTATGAAAAATGGTACAGTTGTATGTACAGTTTGGAACATTAAAATATGTAAATGAATATGTCATACTTCAGGGATTTTCCAGTTTTCTCAACCTTCATTACTGGGACGACATGCAGAAAGATTGTGATAAGATCCCTGCTTTGACCAGCTTTCAAGTTAGTTCCTGTTATCGCTTTATAGCAGCTATGAATGAACAGCTGTTCATTCATTGTCCTCTATTTTAAACTCACTCTTGAAGTTAAAGAAGTGGGGCTTGTTGTGTTGGAGAAACTGTGCACCATGTCAGAAAACATAAAGGAAAAGCTGTTACCTGTAAAATGCTAACAAGGGACACTCCTTCCATAAATGATACATGAACAGATCCTTAGACAGGGTGTTCGTGGGTCCTTAAAAGTCTTAAAATGTCTTAAATTCCTTAATAAAAAAGGCTTTAATTAGCATTAAATTGTCTTAAATTCGTGTTTCCAAGGTTTTAAAAATGCAACCGAACCGACAAAGAAAAGCAGATTTCGATTTTATTTTGGCACAAGATGCAAACCACTCCACAAAAGTAAGATTTGGAAAGCCAGATTGGAATTCACAAAGAAATACAGAGATGAGCAACAGAAGTTCTCAAACCAAGATTAACTGTTACCAAAGTCATGGAGAAGCCAAAGTGATGGAGAAAGAAAGGATCTGCTCATGATCCAAAATGAGTTCATCTGTCAAGTATGGTGGCGGTAGTGTCATGGCTTGGGCTTGCATGGCAGTTACTTGATTAGGTAACTCATGATAGTAGAAGCAGAATGAATTCAGAAGTCTACGGAAACATTGTCTGCCAATTTACAGAGAAATGCATCCAATCTTATCTGAAGGAACTTCAAACTGAAGGAAGCTGCAGTACAAGCCTGGAAAAGCAACACAAAATAGGAATGCAACATGATGTCAGTGGGCCACCAGCTTGAAGCAGTTTTTGCAAGCAAGGAATATGCCAAATGTTAAGTGTAGTTTACTTTGACTACATATATGTTCCAATACTTTTGCTCACCTAAAAATTGGGTGGTTTTAAGTCAAGTCAAAGGTGCCATTTTTTAAGACATCTATGTAAATAAATGTATAGCAAAAACAAACGAATTGGCCTTGCTGTTCCAGTACTTTTAGAGGGGACTGTACCTATACTGTATTGTGCAGTATAATAAAGTCCTGGTAGTAGTGTTGCCTCATTCCACAATGAGAGAGAGAGAGAGAGGAAAAGATCAAAGCTTCTTGCACCCTGCTGAGCAAAGGATGATCTTCAAAGCTAAATAATACTTAAACAGGTGAGTGACACATCAAGCTCATAACTTTGACACAGTGCATGTGTAGATAGGATAGACATCCCAGCCCCAAGGAGGCCTCCTACTAATAATTAACCTCAGTAACCTTCATTGGCCAAATCCTTTTCCTTTTCGTTTATTAATTCAATTCAATTTTAATTGTATAATGCTTTTAACAATGGACATTGTCACTAAGCAGATTTAAAAATATATATATATATATTCAGGAAAAATGTATATATAAATGTATCCCTAATGAGCCAGCCTGAGGCTCCCTGAGGCAACATGATGAAGAAACCTTGAGAGGAACTGCAAAGGGAACCTATCCTCATCTGGGTGACACCGGATAGGGAAATTATAAATAAATCCCTTCTATAACTGTGTCCTACATGGACAAAAAGTGCAATTATGTAACCCAGAAATTCATTATAGTTTTCAAATGAAGTCTATTTTGTTATCAGCTGTTCACTGATTGAGACTTGAGTGAAAAACGGTTTGTGGCAATTGCAGTCCTAAGCCGTCATCACAAAATTTTTCATGTCAGTTGCAGTCCAAAGCCATCTTCATGGTTTTTAAGTGGTACCATCCAAAGTAATCTTATTGATCTTTAGGCTGATCACGTGGGGCCAACTTCAGCAGCAGCAGGTGATTGCCAAGTGATGAGAACTCCAACCAGAAGTGGGGCATCAGGATTGAGCCATGGCAGACTCTGTAAGGAACTAAAATTATGGAGGAGCACCTTCTACACCATCCCAGTTACTGTCAAGCATTAGTAGCATGCTTAGTAAATAGTTACATTCAAGCTAAAATATGTATAATGTAGTTGTACCATTTAAGAAACCTGAATGCATACTTGCATTTTGTGAATTAGAAATTTAGATCCAAAGTGATCTTCAATGTTTTCAGCTTTAGGTTAATGCCACCATATTTGAGCAATTAAGCAGCCTACAAAGCTAACTTAAATTGTGGAGAAAAGAGTAAATTTTTCCAAACTTTAATATAGTTTAGGATGCACCCAGAGACCTATATAAGCCTTTGCAAATACTTTTTGTATCAGACCACACAGTGTTTAGGTGAGCAAAACTATAAGTACAGACAGTCTTAAAGTAAATAACGCTTAATATTTGGATGCAAATCCTTTGCTTGCAGTGACTGTTTCAAGCCGGTGACCCACTGACTTCACCAAACTGTTGTATTTTTCTTTTGTGTTTCTTTTCTAGGTTTGAACTGCAACTTCTTTCAGTTGTTGTTCTCTTTGGGGGGTTTCTCCCTTCAGCCTCCTCTTCTGGACGCGAATTGCATGCTCAACTGGTTTAATGGCTTTTAATTGACTTGGCCAATATAAAACCTTCCACTTTTTCCCCCTGATGAAGTCCTTTGGTGTGTTGGCAGTGTGTTTTGGATCATTGTCTTGCTGCATGATTAATTTCCTCCCAATTAGATTGGTATGCATTTCTCTATAAATTGGAAGATATGTTGTTTATCTGTAGACTTATGAATAAATTTTGCTGCTACCATCATGTTACATAATCAATAAAGATTAGTGAGCCAATCCAGAAGCAGCCATGCTTCCCCCAAGCTATGACACTACCTCCACCATGCATGACTGACAGTCTATGTTTTGGATTATGTGCAAATCTTTTCTTTCTCCACACTTTGGCCTTTCCATCACTTTGGTAGAGGTTAATCTTGGTTCCAGTACATTTGTGGCTCATTTCTGTATTTCTTTGCCAGTTTCAATCTGTCCTTCTGATTCTTACTGCACATGTGTGGTTTGAATCTTGTGGTATATATTTCTGTACTTAAATTCTTCTTTGAATTCTGGATTGTGATCCCGTCACCCTTGCCCTGTGTAGCTTGTTTCCTGTGTGTGCAGGAAATACAAGACCAGTAGGAGGCAGTCGTGATTCATTTGAATAAACACTGCTTGCAAGAAGATATAGTAGTTCTGCCTGGACATATACTGTATACACATATATTCTTTTAGCAACCAAACCTTGTTGTTTCTTGTACTGAAGCCCATGATCTGCTTGTGCTGGGTCCATGGATCTGTGAACCTCTCAGAATCATTTTGCAACAAGCAGCAGAGGACATTAAACATTGTCAAGACTGAAAAAAATGGAATGTGTGGTCGGTTAAATTTAAGAAAAAATCACGTTTCTCATGAACTCCAACAATAAACCTTATTTATTGTCTTTAATTTATTTATTAATTTTCATATGATTAATTTACATGTGATTCATTTCCATGTGATTCATGTTCATGTGGTTCATAACCAAGTGATTCATTTCCATGTGATTCATTTACTAATTTGCTTCTCTTTAAATCCAATTGTAGACTGTGATATTACAAAGGTCTTGCAAGATTATTACTTACTACAATGTATGAGATAACCCCAGTAAAATTGGCTGAATTCTTTAATATAATTTGTTCACCATGTTAGGTTTAAATCCTCTAAAAACAGATTCACAATTGAATAACAAATAATGTAACAGTGTAGCACGTAAAGCCGAGGAAATAACACTAATAAAATTGAATAGACAGAAACTCTAACCTAGTCAGAGCATCAAAACAGAGAACCACATTAATACAGAACAACATTTTAAGAGGAGTAAGTCCACAAAATCTAGGAGAAGTAATGCAACGACAATATCTTCAATAAAAATCAGAATTCTTTAGAGCTGGAAGGCCGTGTGCAAGAAATTAAAAATAAAAGAAGAGTGAGAAAGACGCCGCTGTATAGGTGATGCAGTTCACCCTGATATCAAGAGTTTAACGTAGTCTCCTGCTTCCTCTGCTGAAATAAAGTTCTTCTGAACACCGTTATATGTAATGCGAATCCGAGCTGGATGAAGTATTCAATAGCGAGCGCCTTTAATACCAAGAAGTTGACGCCGAACCTTGTTAAATGGAGCCCGGGCGATCTTGGCTATGTAGTCAGGGAAAACGCTCGCTTTAATCCACTGGAGCTCTCTCGCATGGCGTAAAATATCAACACAGTCAATGTGATAGTTGAATCTGCACACAATAGCTCGTGGTTGTTCATCAGGCTTGAGCTTCGGCTGAAGGGTCCGGTGTGACAGATCCAAAACCGGCTCCTTCTCCAGACCAAACACCTCTTTTAACAAAACCGCTACAGCAGCAGTTGTACATGTGTCAGCACCCTCTGGAACTCCGACTATCCTAACATTATTTTATCCTAACATTTATTCTCTAATTGAGTCACGGTCGGAGTGAGAGATAGTAGTCTTCATATGAACTATGTCATCGGTGCAACTGAAGAGAGCGTGCTCCATTTTCCCAAACAGTACATTTCAGTGTTGATATGGTAGCCTCGGTAGGAACTTTATCACTAGCCAGCTGTGTTTTCACGATCTGCAGGTCAAGCTGGATAGTAGACAGAGCACCATTGAGAGTCTCCTGGAACATCTCGAACTCCTTTTTAAAAATATCGGTGATGTCCGGGTCACCGCTCGGCTATGCGGATTCAGGGGAAGATGGGGCTCTCTCGCGGCACGCACAATAGGCCTCAGTCGTGTCTGAATGCTACCACTGGTTTTCGTGTTCTTTCCAGACATTTTAACGTGCCACAATGTTAAAAGTACAAATAAGGAAACTGAGTAGAATAAGTCAAAATACAGGTGCTGGTCATATAATTACAATATCATCAAAAAGTTGATTTAGTTCAGTAATTCCATTCAAAAAGTGAAACTAGTATAATGTATACATTCATTACACACAGATTGATATATTTCAAGTGTTCATTCCTTTTCATTTTGATGATTATAACTGACAACTAATGAAAACCCCAAAATCAGTAT